>VZUI01052062.1:0-49644 GCA_013401135.1 Cettia cetti | reverse complement strand
AAAAAAAAAAAAAAAAAAAAAAAAAATAGAAATCAAAGTGACTTGAAAGTGAAAGAAACACTGAATATGAATGACAGTCAGTAACTGTGAAACCAAAGAAACAGGTTCTAGATCAGATACATTATTGAGAAAATAGGTATTATTTAGGTATTATACTGAGAAAATAGGCATATTGAATTAGACTTTCAACTACATAAAAACTGCCTAGATGGGATATTAAAGATTTTTTTGCCTGACCTGTATTCATTCCTGTTCCAAATGCATGTTACCTGAAAATACAAAATAACGAGAAAAAAATTGTTAATTTTAATATTTAACTAATTACAACCACTACAGATTTCCTCTAAAAAAACCTAAACATGGCCTGTAAAGTTGGTAGAATAAAAAAGGATGAGAAGAACTGCTGTGACTTTGAGCTTATTTTTGTCATAATGAAAATTTACATTTCAATTATTTCATACCAATTCTGTAATCTATTCACAGCTTTTAAAACCATTGAGGATTTTTTCCTTTTACATTTTGTATTGAAATACCTTGATTAACTCCAAATTCCACAATTACTTTACATAAAAGTCTTCACATTAGTACTGCATAAATAAAAGGCTAGCAAAATCAGTATGATAACATCAATGACAGAATATGTGCTTTTTATTTATACTTCAAAGGAGAGATTTTAATAAATTAACTGCATGTCAGAATTTGTAAAAAATCTCTGCATCAACATGACTGTATTGCTCCTTCTCTTCCTTCCTTTCTGCCTCCAAATGTATGCTTCTATCTATTTCCTGATTGACAAATTCTTTTTATTATCATGTTAATGCATTGCATCAGAGTTGATAGCATATGCATGGAAGAGAAAGATAAGTGATGTATCTTGGTACCTTTTCCTGTGAAATTACATTAGCCTTCTGGGATACAGGATAGGATGCAGCTGCAGATTTGAAGATCATTAGACTGCTTATAACCCTTTGTATTTTTCCTCAGTGCTGCTAAACTTTACAGAAAATCTAATTAATCTGAAGCTCCATTAACTTCAAACTACCACTTTTTGTATGCCAGTCTCCATTCCAACTGTCAGGCAATGCACAAAAGGATCTAGTATCAATCACAGAGTATTATAAAAAAGCTAAAGGTTTGGCATATCTGGCAAAGTATTCAACCAGTGCTCTACTTCCAAATTACTATGGCATCTTCGCTCTTCTATTCCACTTGTGTTTTATTAAGCAGAAGGATGAAGTGATGAGCAATGCAGTCAAGGTTGTACTTAATCTTTCCTTGTTTAGTTACCACCTGGGAGGCCTTTTATGACTAAAAGAGATAAATTTTTCAACCTCAGAAACAGTCACTTTACAGAAACGTATAGGGCATGCCTAAAGGAGGAAAACATTCCAAGGGCCAGCTAATCTTCTATTCAAAAAAGCAGAAAATAGAAACTCTCTCCATTCACACATCACTTTAAAACTGAAATAAAACCCCAGAGCAACAGTGCAGTGAATGAAAACTGTCTTCTTATTGATCTATTCCAGTTGATTCCATTGATCTATATTGACTGCTATGTCAATATTAAGCTTAAGATGTCAATTATAAACATAAAAAGGCACATATTCATATTATATAAAAGTAACAAAGACAGTCCATGTCTTTCAGAATGGTTTCCATTTTTTCCACTGGGTTACTTAGAAACAACATGAAATTTTGTAAGAATTTTTACTTCTTTTTTTTTTTTGCCTCCAAATCTTTCTTTTGATGACAGCAAATAAACACAGATCTTAAGATTCTCTTCTGAACAGAGTAATACTCAAGTGGTGTTTTATACTCTGTGCCAAAAAGAGGGATTCCAGCTTTCAATCAAAACAAGAGGTTTTTATCATTACCAGGTATCTTCAATAGAAATGACACTGCAAAGTGCAACAACAACAACAACAAAAAAAATCATAGAACAGTTTGGGCTGGAAGGGACCTTTAACAATCACCTAGTCCACCAGGCACCGCCACAGACTGGGATGTTCTTCACTGGACCATGTTGATCAAAGTCCCATTCACTTTGAACACTTCCAGGGATAGGGCACCCACAGTTTCTCTGGACAATCTGTTACAGTGCCTCAACACCATTGCTGTAAAAAATGTCTTCCCTAAATTCCATCTAAATCAACCCTCTCCATCTTTCTAATAAGAATCCTTTAGTACGTAAAAGCAGAAATTGCATCTTTCTACAGTTTTCTTCTGCAGCATGGAGAACTCCAAATCTATTAATATTTCCACATAGGAGAGGTCTTCTGTCCCGCTGAACTGTTAATTATTTTTGACCTAAGTTTTATCCATCTTAAGATGGCTATCTTTTATCTATTACTCACATTATGATAATGATGAGCCAGTCTTGTTGAATTGATATGCTTTTCTCCATAAAGACACTTTGACCATAGAGCTTCAGCTTCTCTTATTAATGCTTGATATCTTCTTTCTTGGAGCAAGAGATCTTTAACTGATGAAACCTGACCTATTGCATGAACAGGTTCATGTCAGCTACTCTAAGCTAACCTTACAGTAAAAGAAAGGCATTCAAGTTATTAAAGAGGACGTAGAATCCATCTATAGCAGGTATGTGAAGCAGTTCAGATGAAGCATGTATATATGGCACTTAGAGACATGATTAATGGTGGACAGTTGGAGCCTATGACCTTAGGTGTCATTTCCATCCTAAAGGATTCTATAATTCTAGAACTTCCCATTTCCCTTTGCTGAATTCAAACAAGTGTCAAGCTCACTAGTTTTCAGATGTTCATAGATCTAAGTCAGGGGACTACAAATATAAAATACAAGACAGGAAAATCTGACTAGGTATAAGAAAAATAAAAATGACATGAAAATGGTCAAATAGTGGAGAAATAAAGAATTTGAATCCTTAAAACATATGAAATTTAATATGGGCTAGATCTACAGTCTGCTCCAACTGGAACTGCTATGAGCAAGGGGTTGAATAAGAGGACCTCCTTCCCAATCTGAGTAGGTCTATGAATCAATTTGCAATGCAAATTACAGGAAAAGCTAGTACAAACATTAGCCGGCAACATTTCTCACAGGCCTGAATATACATCAAAGCAAAACTTCAAAACAAAGATCAAGGAATAATATTAAGTAGTTCTGCAACTGTTTCTTTCCAAGTGTTGGGTTATTTTCTTTCAAATCAAATGACTCATCTATGACTGATATGTGTATGCCATGACACTTATATCAGACACTGAAAAAGCTCAAGTCTCTTCATTAGCCTACTTTTAGAACTGAATTTTGAAAACTAATATGTAAAATATACCTACATAGAACCACATACTGAAAACTGATAAATACAATTTTTTGGAAGAATTTGTTACTTTAATTACCACAGAGTCAGTTTAAAACCCTTTCTGTACTGCAGCAAGTATTGAATTTTTGTTTTTATATTTTCTTTTACTTCTACATTTCAGCAGAAGAAACAAACCAAAGTACTCTAGTGAATGTACAAGTAAAACTTTTGGGATGTCAGACATTAATATTGGTATCTTTTCACAAACTAAACAAGGGAATTTGAATTAGACCAAGTGATTTAATGTACAGAAATGCTCAGAGCTTCTACCTGAAACTAAAGCCAAAGCAGCTGTGCTTGAACATGCTGAAATTACATACTGATAACTGTTTGTAAATATGCATTGTTCCAGAAGGAATATTTATCGTTAGTTGATAGTTCAGACTTAAAATCCCACTGCTCATACTTTGTCACGTACTATGAGAGTAAGGATGGAAATGGGAATTTCACCTTTCATGATAATATAAAAAAATTTTAGGATTGTGACGCATTTGGGAATCAAAGATAATTGTTATTAAAGAAAGCTAAGACAAATTAAGAATTCTATATTTAAAGCACAACACAACCTTTACAAATAAATGAGGAATCAGTCATGTTCAGAACAATCAAAAAAAAAAAACCAAATTAGCACTACTCTCTGAACTTTGTGCACCCTATAAAGTGAGAATTTTAAAAAAAATAAATCTGAACAAGTCTCCATGGAAATAGTACATACATACAGAATAACATATTATTGCGTTATTCTTTAAGTATGGGAGAATACGTCTGTATGTATGTTATTCTGTATGAAAGGGAGAAAGATTTGACATAAGGTGGTACACAGCTAGAATTATTTCCAATATTTTCTAACTCTGAAATATTCAGGATATGATTTTGTTATCAGGGTGATTAAAAAAATTTATTATACTATTTTAAATCACTAGTACCATTTACATAGAAAAATATCTTCCAGACATGACATTTCCTCACCACCTATTTAGCTTAATTTTAGCACTTCTCTGCTACCTGAGATTATTTTTTTTGTGAAAACCCCAAAATAATTACTATGCAGGCAGTAGACAGAACTTATATTAATATTGCTTCTCATTTTCTTACAACTGGTGACTGATATAATCTTTCTGCTTTTCAATCCTAGTTGGAATTAATACTAATTTAAAAACTGGCACAGGCATTATTCACAAATATTTAAAGACTCAGATCAAAGCCTTGAATTCTCACAGATGAAAAATTCAGTAATCCTCTGCACTATCTTCTACAAGTGGAAGACAGCATCCTTTACTTTTTTCCTATATAGTTTTGTTATAACTCATTTGAGGAATAATATAGAGGTGGGTCAACTGAGCATTTAGAAATAGATTTAAATTCTGACATCTTCAATATATGACTTCCCTTTCTATATCAACTTGTTTAAAACTTATAAATATTTTGGTTAATCTAAATTTTCTATCATATCACTGTCAATTTTTCCAAAAAAAAATTACTTTGATGCTAATCTGTTTTCATTTCTAAACAATTTTTTATAAATTATTAATCATAACATGCATTAGAATACAAACTATTTACACAAAAAATATAGCTTTCAATAATGCTTTAAAGCATTATGCTTTTAAACTAAATATTTATGATAGACAGTTATAATTTAAAATGAATTCTCTATCATCGCCAGTTTCATTCATTAAAAAAATATAATTGTTCTAAAGCAGATTACAACCCTGCCATATATAATTTAAAAAAACAACCTCTAGAAACACCAGTATGTTGCCCAATAGAAGGCTATAAGCCTCAAAAATATTTCTATAGTAGATACTGAAAAGTAATAAAATATCACACAGGAAATATCTGCCAAAATAGGTAAGAAGCAGAAAAGGAAATAGAGACACTTTTTGAAACTGTTTTAATTTAATCTGCAGAAATACTGCATTATCACAACTGTGATTATTATGCTAGTGAATTGTACTAAAAAAAAGATAATTAAGGTTATCTGATTGTCTTAATAATGACTTCATCTAAGTATATTCAAATGTCACATTTAATCATAGCAATTCATTTTCCTTAATAGTCAGCTTGATATCTCTCTAAAATCTCTTTATCCTATATTATTAATACCATATCAACTCAGCTTTCATTTTCATACAGTTAATATTTTGACTATATACAAACCCACAAATATTCACTTACAAATGTAAGCTTCAGATTAATGACACAATTACCCAAACACCAAAGCTTATTTCATGTAATCCCAATTATTTTCAGAGTTTTTCCTTTTCAAATTTCAAGTAATTTGTTCTAATCAAAAGGATCTTTTATTTCTTAAATGTGACAATGTACTTTTACCACTCAAATCTTGGTTCCAAAACGCTGGGGTCAAGCATGTGGGAGGAAGGTGGAAAGAAAGTGGAGAGATAAGGGGAATATAGACCTTGACAGGAAAATAAATAGCAATCCCACTAAAAATTTGGAACGATTCCCCTGCAGCTCATACTGTACTGTGTGCAAATAAATACAGCTTAAAATATCTCTTTATTCAACATAGTAAATAAGAGCCAAAGTGCCATGAGAGGCTGGCTAGAAAGCACTGCCTCTGCACTGATATTTCAGGGATTGTCAAGCACAAAACAAAAGTTCATGCATGATAATTACTTACGTGTATAATGATGTAATATGCTATCTGAATACTAATACATGATCCCACTGCAGGAATATTAGACAGGAAGTATATAGGTAAAACATTTGTCCAAAGAATACATTTAGAATTTATACATTTTTCTGAGAATCATACATCTGTAGATTCACTTTTTGCTTTTAGGTTCTAAGATAGTCTTTTTGCCCAGAGATGCATGAGAAATAAAAAATTACAAGGCAAGAAAGATTTTAGAATTTTGCCTTATTAAATTTATAGACCCTCTCCTTAGTGGTGTGTTGTTAAAAGCTTTCTTTTAAAAGCTCTAAAGCCTTTACTAAGTTGACTAAATTATTCCTAAAGGATTATTTGTTTTACCAAAAACACACAGGACTCTATAAAAACAAAAGACAAGTAGTTAATTTATTAACCACTGAACAAAATCTGCTATTTATGTAAATCTTGCAGAAAAATATTTAGTATGCATTCCCTGAAGAAAGAGGAGACCACAGAGCTTCAAAATTGAAGGGAAGTCTTGTAAAAGAAATAATGAAATAGCTGGATTTCAATTCCCACGCATGATAAAGCAGACACAATTTTCTATTAATGACAGCTTATTTTTACATCAAATATAAAATCTTTAAAATAGATCCTATTCTTAAACAAATAAAATAGTTTACACTATATTCTTACAATTCCTATTTCATTACATAAAAGACCCACCTTTACCTATTTTCTATACTGAAGCATAGCAACCTTTCTTAAAGTCACACATGAAGCAGATTCCATTTTGACTTACATAGTGGGAAGATATGAAAACGTCTTCTGAGTACATCAATTCAGAAAAAAATGGACTAAAAAACTATATGATTTTTTCTTTTTTTTTTTTTTTTGACAACAGCCTTTACTTATTTTTAAGATTTCCTGCTAAAATTTTGCTAAATTATATTTTCAAGTCAACCAAAAAAACCCTCTAATGAAGTAGTTGAAGGAGATAAATCTTTGCAAATTTTCCCTGTTTTATTATTGTATATGTTGAAAAGAAGAAGATGTTGATTCAGCTAATTTTCAGCACTGCTCAAATCTTGGAGTCAGCTCCATGTTCATACATGTATTTTACTTACAGAGGAATAATGACATAACCCTCTGATAACTACTTTGGAGAATATTGTTTAGAATTGAAACAAGCTCATAGGCCATGTTCAAATAACGATTTTCATGTTTTGTTAAACCTGAAGTCCCATTACCAAATACAATTTTTTTGCAAATGATGTACAGCCCTATTGATTTATCATTCCTTCTATTTAATTACCATGCATCATTTGAACTGAACTATAATAAAGACAACAAGATTCTACTCTGTGCAATGAATCCTTTCAGGTTTTACCTACTGTCCTAGCAAAGCCCATCACAGGGCTCCTCTACAAAAACTGAAGAGGAACAGCTCTCATGCACGGCAATCAGACAAAAAGTTACAGCTTTTGTCACTAGTTGTTTCTGATCTAGCAAAGTGCATTAAAGTCAGAACGGCAGCCTTAAAAGCAATAAATTGCAATTATCTAAATCAATGTTACCACTTTCCCAGAACATCCCTCTGTGATGCTCTCTAACCTACTCTTCCCAGGAGTTGAAAGCCATAAAACGAACAATCTGTCACTGCAGGTTGTGAAAGAGGTTTGAGTAGAATATTGTGATGTTTGGATAGAGAGGCAGGGTGCCTCAGCCCTATGCTAATCCATGAAACATGCCTTCATAGAAACTAAATAGAAGATATTTTACAAAAACAATTTATAAAAAGAGATAAGATCACATACTATGGAATTTTAATTACTTTTCTGCTAAATGGGCTAAATAAGCATTATTTTTCAGAGGCTATCTTATAAATCATGTGCAATTTTTTTTTCTTCCATTCTTATGGAAGAATATCTCCTCATTCAACACAGTACATTTCTGAGCAAGTATTTCAGTTCTCAGTTTTAAGAACTTGTGTTCACAGCTTACTGGCTAGCTTTTACAACAGAAAATTACGAATAGTGCTAAACATCTATAAGTCATTCTTTAGACAGCCTGGCATTTTAGGGGAGAAGGTAAAAGGACTCTGGTCACAGTGTCATCAGGGAGAAGTGCTGATTAAACCAAAAAGTAATTTTTAAAGCAAAAGTTCTGCAAAAATAATCCATCCAAATTTTTCAGCCCTCTGAAGAAGTAGGAGAATATGCCTTTCAATTCAACTAAGGATTTACTGGGGCTTTCAAACTCAGCTTTCTAATGAACTTTATTTTTGATACTTTAAGTAAGAAGACAATACATTACTTATGTAAGATTCCTTATTTAGGTCTTTCCTCCCATGATGTTCTGACTTTATCTTTGTTCCTAAATTCTAGCCAGATCACATGTAATCCCCTAGCCTCTAAAATAAGTCTGATCCACAAAAAAAAAAAAAAAACAAAAAAAAAAAACCAACCAAAAAACCCTTAAAAAACCCCAAAAACCCATCCAGAAATGAAAATAAACCCCAAACCAACCAACCAAAAACCCCTACACACTCTACTGTTTGGAGGTGAGAGTGCTTACAATACAACTGTCCTTCTACATTGATTAAATTCACATAGCTTTCCTTTCTACTGAGACATACACACATCAGGGGGTTCAGAACAGAGGTCTCTCAACTTTTTCACACTACAATCTTTCTACCTATGTATGAAAGCACAGGAGAGATATGAAAAAGGACAAATACTATGATACAGATACTATGACAGATCCAATGCAACTTAACTTTTTAATGCTAGAATGAATTTTTATTTTATGACCTATTAAGAGACCAAAACATTCAAAAAGTAGGAAAACACCTTTCTGAAAAATAATGCTCAAAGCATTCAGACAGCTTCTTCTGTATAAAATATAGAATTTTTATTGACTAGTGTAGAGTCAAGTCAAAATGTTTTTTACTAATTTGTTATCATATACACACTTTCAAACTATTTAACAAAAACAGAACTCAAAAATTTTGTGACAGGCAGCATCTCAAGTGCATCTTTAATCATGGTAACCATGTTTCTTTCAGTCTAGAAAAACCTCGAATATAGGTACAGTGCACTGTTTTCTTGTAAGTGCCTACTCACATTCATTATTTGCTAATCAAAAAATCTTCCCCTACCTCCCTTTCCTTTGACACATGAATAGAACACTTTATTCTTAATTGAAACTGCAGTCAGAAAAGAAATCAAACCAATTTGTTTAGTAACAGGACCATCTCCGGAAGTATCATTACAAACAAAATTGAAAGTGTATTTTCCTTAAATATGATATCTGCTCGTTATTCTATGTGTGCTTTTCCTCAAATGGGCTTAAGAAACAAAAAAAGTCAGCTTAAACATTTTTTTTGCCAATGTCTAGATACAAATACCAGCTCTAAGGCATACATTTAGATCTACTATGGTAATAATTTTATTTCCCTCATTAAATCATGAATACAGGCCTGAGAGAAAACAACACTAACAGGGTTCCTCTATTCTCTAGAAGTGCATTTTCAATGAGGGGAAAGTAATAGCAACTATCATAATGAATTAACCTGTATTGAATTTAAAGTTCTTTATACAAGCATCATGCAAAAAACCCCTTACTTTCCTACAAAGAAAAAAATACAGTCCATCTTTATTTCAGATTTCATGAAACAACCTCAAACAGAGACACTACAATTTACCATATTTATGAAGAGAAAATATCTTTGGATAAACTGCATATCTAAAATGTTATGCAACAATCTGTCCTAATTTATTGTAAGTTTACAGTACTTCCTACCACCAGAGCACCTAAATCCAAACCAAAATATTTAATATTTTATTACATTAAGTTTTTGACTAAATTCTACATAAAGCCAAGAAAGTATCCTGAAATATTATAAATAAAAATCTGTCTCTAAAGATAAATCTCTCTTCTTCCTGTGCAAACCTTTTTATATAAAAAAAATTAAGTTATATAAGTGTTATGATGTTATTTTCGATTTGCTGCATCCCAGTTTCAATAGTACTATCAGCTTATCTTCAGTGCCCAGCACTCCACACATCTCTTGAAGAAACTCTGAACCCTTGAACTGTTGTTATTCAGCTAATATGAATGCAGAAGGTTAACATTTATTCTAAACTGTGAGACTGACAAAATTTAACTCTGGGTATAATCTATAGTCAAATTTAACATTCAGCATAAAAGCAACAAATCACTGCATCTTGCCATGCAGATGTAACTGTCAGCAAAGTCCATGACCTCTTAATATGAAAACACTTGCAAGATTTGGTTTTTAGGCTTCACCCAAAAGCCAGAACAGTGCAATAAGAACTGATTTGGGAATCAATTTATGCTCTTCACTGAAAGGAGACAACACAGGAAAATATTACATGGCATTATATAGTAAATAATTCATGACTTATTAGTGTGATAGAGGATGGACAGCTATCTGAAAGAGATGCATAGGATTTAAATATCTTTTCTTCTAGACAGTGTTAGCAACAATAAAAGACTCTCCTTCTTCAGAAAAGGAGCGTGAGGAGGGAAAAACAACACATTCTCTTTTATGGTTATTCTTCCAGCTAAAGCAGCATCTTCAATTGACCATCTTTCAAACATTTGATCATTTTAAAAACTCTAAACCACCCACAAAAATTTTATGTAAGGTAGACTTCACAAAGTGACAAACTATACATCCAGCATGCATTGGAAAACATAACAATTTCAATGCAAAATTGTCAAAGAAAGTACTCTTCAGGAGTTGATAGAGTAAGCTATGAATAATGATTGACTAGAGAAGGCATGCATTTCATAAATTTTTTGTATTAGCAAATGAGACCAGCACAGAATCTATTATCATTTCTCATTTTCACTCAGTTGTAGAAGACCTAACTTGTGGATCAAAGCTGAAAGAAGAAGGTGTTGTTGGAGCCCATATTGCAGCAATTGGAAATGTGTATGAAAGACACTGACAGCATAGGGGCACTGTGATCTTCTACAGCTCTTTGTCAGAGATCAAGTGTGGTCACAATCTGAAATTTGAGAAGGAGTGACCCAGCAGCTAGAGATCAAAAGACTTTTATATGCTCAAAGTTCATACCTGTAATTAGTAACCAAAAGACTAATGTTCATACAGTTCTTCCTAATGAGGAATATCACTGGGACAACCTGACATCTCTTTTCCACAGTATTTTTGCTTTTCTGAACGTTTCTAAAACTGACATACAGGTTCTTAAGAGAACGCTAAGCGTTTTTTAATGAAGTGCACCATACCAAGAAAGTGCAAGAAAGCTATGATGAACAGTTTATCACACAGCCTTATGCCTATACATTTCCTTGTAAACATTTGTGGTTTTTTTTCTTTAGATTATTGACCATTTTTGTACAATGGTTTGTGTCATTACATCTAATTACATAATTAGTGTGAATTCAAGTAGCCACTAAACGAGAACATTTAATTACCTATGATTTATTGAGTTGCAAAGCATGACAGACTCTAGATGAGAAACAGGCTCCGCAATGCATCTTGTTAAGAAAACTTTTCTGTCTGACCATCCAGGAGCCACTCCAGGAATCACACTTCCAGCATCTGAAACTTTAACTGCTGAGATTGAAGCCCCTTCACAGAGGAGCAGCTCCAGGGGACCTCCACTTGACTCCCTACATACCCCCACCACTCAGTCTCAGGCATTTTCCTTAACAGTTTGGAATATCTCACAAATTATTTTTCTTTTCGGAAAGTGTGAAGTCTGAAAATAAGGTAGTAGTGAAGTAGTAGCGCAGTAGTGAAGATGCAGAAAGGAAATAGATTTCTGCAACAGAAGAAAGCTAGGGAAATGTACAAAACAGGACACATTAACACGTTTCTCTCTACTGTCTGTATAGACTTCTGCGAAATAAAATAAAGAGATTTTAAATAGAACAAAATAAAAATAAAAAAAACCCCAAAAATAAAACAACAACATCAACAAAAACTCAACAACAAAAAATGCCATTGAAAACCCTTCATAAAATCCGAAATATATTCAATGAGGAACAAGTGCCCCTCGATGCATAAGACATATTCCATCTTAAGCTTTATCACTGCTTTTACATAACATCTGTTCCTCCCCATCCTACCAAAACAAGCTTCCTGTCATTCTTTCTAGCTTGTCATGCTCAGTGACAGTTGGAGAATCACAAAAAAACTCAAAAAACCAAAACAAATTTTTTTTTTTAATAGAAATATGAATGCAATTTCTATGCCCTCCATAAAGACACAGTAGAGAAGCCATTTTCACCCATAAAAGTATAATGTTGAGAACTGAGGAATATTATTCTTTACATGAGTTATTCACAGTGGTTTTTGAATCTCAAGAGAAATTTGAGTGTAGTAATCCCTAAAGACTCAGGCATTTCTGAAGAATGAACTCTTTACTTATTTCTGAGCATTAAGTCACAGTGCTTCATTTCATTATGGACTGCCCTTCTACAAGATGAAAAGAATCTGTGGAAGATCAGATTTCTTATACATATATATATTGTTGGTATTTTTTATCATGACATGAACTTTTCTTTGACTGAAGATTGGCTCAGTCAAGTTCAGATGTAAGCTTGAATGACTAAGTATGCAGTACCACTGATGGGATTTTTTCCCACCTTATAAAAAAAGCCTTTTCTAACAATTAGACTAGCCTATCTTGTTTGAAAAGCTTTCAAAACAATGACACTACTAGCTACTTTGCTTGCTAGACTCAAAATCAATCACACTTTTCTATTTTCAAACTTCTACCTCTATTTAAATGTTCTTCTGCTTACACCATTTACAACTCCATTCAATCACTTTCCTGGTTCTCAGTTTTGTGAATGTCAAAAATCAGCCATCAAATTGTCATATTTTTTCAGTCCTACATCAAGACAAATTCACAATATTAATCTGGAGACAGACAACTGTAGTTGTTCCTAATGGTTTTCTGTAATCCGTTCCTCTGCAGAGGAACCAAAGAGTGAATTTTCCTTATATTGCATCACTCAAGTGTAGTTATGTGCAGTTACCTACATTTCAACATTTCTAAAGGAAAAAATAGTACTATTGAGATATATAATACAGTTTCCCCATATTTAAATTAATACTGAGTAGTTTTGCTTCAGTAACATGACCTTGTCATAGAATCATTTCAGTTGGAAAGGGTCCAGTCTTTCAAACTATTCATAACAAGATTATACACTGTCAGCCTGAATTTGAAGAAAGAATTGACATATAAAACTACATTCTCTTGGGAATAAAAGAACAGCTTGTATTATAGGGAATATTATAGAGAATCCAGTTTCTTCATTTAAGTACAAATAGATGATACTTAAGTTTAGGTACCTTATATCAACTAGCTTGTTACTAATATATTCCCTCCAGTTCAACAAAAAGTTCTTGATAACCTATTTTTCTGGTTATTATTAACACATGTGGGGAGGCAACAGTTAAAACTGGAAGACTGGGGAGGAGAAAAACTTGTTTTTAGAATTGTTTTCACTCAAGATGACCTTGCAGCTGGGAGAGTGCTAAGAATATTCTCTCTGGGAAAATTCACTGTTTCTGACTATCTTGAGAAGTCATGTAACAGAATGCTGTAAAAGACCTAAAAACCATTATTCACAGGCCCGGTAAGGGGGGAAGGGAGATAAGAAGCTCAGAGATCATAAAGCACAGCCTTGTGAAGAACTGTGCCTGCGCCAGAGCTTTCTGATATGAGAGCCAGGAAACAGCCTGAGCACTTTTTGCCCCTGCTAAGATGACATAAGCTTAGCAGTACATGTGTCCCTGTTTTGCCAGCAAAATAATGGAATAAATCTTTTCTTCACACTTCTGCTGTGGATCATGGTCATCTTGGTGTTACCTGTATGTATCTGGTTCACACACTACATCCTAGTCAAAACCAAAACCCAGAATTTAAATAAAACATTAAAAGATTATATTCTGAAAAAATTATCCCAGTACAATACAGTTCTGTCACTTAATACTTTGCATATTACCAACAATGAAATGAACTCAAATGTCAACTTACTTACCTTTCTTACTCTAAACAAAAGTGTGAAAGCAAACCTGCTGATGAAAAGGAATTTCAAATCTTAATATCACCACATTTAATATCATTACCTTTGTACCATATTTTCAGACTCAAGCCATTGATAACCTACCAAATGAAATTAAATACTCCACCACTTGCCCTCAACTTTCCATTAAACAGTTTTGGTCTTTTTATGTATAAGTTCATATACACAAACATTAATATATTCAGAGAGACAAAGATTCAAGATTACCTGAACCTAAAATGCCTGGATTTTGGCATTTTGTGAAAACTGATGGCTTTACTTAATGAAATTAAGTAAAATATTTTTCATCATTACATGAAAACAACAGCAGAAGGTAGTTATAAGCTACACATATTAATTACATAATTCATAAACATTGAAATACACTTAGGCAGAAAAAACAAAAAACCAAACCTACCATAAAGACACGCACATCGTGTTATGTTTATGTGAATTCTCATTAAGAAACTGGCATTATTTTATGCTCCATTTTATTCAATAAATGTTAGGACAAAGATTCTGCCTTATGCACACTCTAACTTCTCAATTCATGAAAAGGAAGATATATACATCAAACTACAAACTATTAATAGAGCCATGAGATTGATCAAAAAGTCTATATGATTTTAACATGATTTTACAGAGTTGGATAGTATAGATGAGGAGGTAGTAGAGAAGGGTATGCATATATAAATACAAAAAAATACAGATATATTGATGTGCAACTATTTCAGTATACACAAATGTGCATGTCATTGCAAGCTAGAGATGTTTGCATCAGAAATTACGCACATAGCCAGATTTCTTGGATTTTCATGATAAACATTCAGCTTTGCAAGTTAGTAGAAAACTGATAAAACATGAACAGTTGAGTTGACTCAGTCCTTCTAGACACATAGAAACAAATCTAAAAAAAGTTATTGGAGGAATATTAGGCATAAACATTTACCTTTCTCATAGAACTATCAAAAGAGGAAAAATAAAAAAGAAACAAAACAGATTTTGCTTTCAGTCCAGGAGTACATTCATGTGTAACACTACAGCACATAGACTTGGCAGCAGAGGAAAGTACAAAGTAAAAAATATCAGTCATGAAGGCTCACAAGTCAAGATTAAAGCTTCTTTTATGAAGCAGAGAACATTGCACCAGATAAAACACTACAGGATGCACAAGTTCTCTAAGATCTGTGACAAAAGATGTCTGGGCAAAGTGCTGCTAAGTTGCTATTATTTCTTTTGTCTCTTATTCATAGTTGCACAACCTTTGGATATTTTTCAGTTCTGACAACAATTCATAATAGTATTAAGTTACTAAAATATTCACTTCAATAATAATAGTTGATAAGAAAAACAAATATCACTTATATAAAACTCATGTTAGACAAATTACTAAATTTTAATCAAGAATTATATAAATACATCACAGAGACAATTAAAAGTAAAGTAGAGACTAGAGTCTAGAGTTACAAAATGCTAAATTTAAAACTAAACATACAAATTGGGTTGCAGGGTTGTTATTCTCCAACCCTTTTTTTTCTGGACTCCTTCTCAATTTTTTTTTATCATCAATAATTGTTTGCAATTTTTTTTTTTTTTTTATCATCAGGTAGGGATAAATAAGACTGCAGCAAAAGCTGTTACAAGTAACTCAAGATGATAAAGAATATTGCATTTCATAAATGAAACACCATGCACTATGTGTTGGGAAGGAAAGGATATTGTCCAGTGATCAAGTCCTCCATCTTAGATGCAAGAAATTCACACTGATTACAGTCTTTCAAAGCATACATATATAACATAAGGTTTATCTATAGCATGAGAAACATTAACTGAAATAATAGTGCAAAAGATATCACAGTGATACACTCTTTGGCTGGCTAGCTAGCTAAACCCATGTTTTTTATCATGTTTTGAATTACGTAACACTTAATCTTATTACTAATCGTTAAAATTAGCTACACTTGCCCACAAACTTCAGCAAGCAAAAAATAATATTCTTGGACTAGAAGAGGTATGGTGAAGATGAATAAAACAAACCTAAGGAATTGAAACCAGGGAGGATGGAAAGAGAGAGAAATGGTGGATGAAAGAAGAAAAGACAGGTCTTGTAACTGATTACAGATAAATGTAAAAAAGCCCAAAATTCTTACAGCCATAAGAATTCTCAATTTTTCAGGTGTAATAATGGCTATGAAACATGCAGGATACAAAATGAAACTGATTTGTCTCATTTAAATATGATATATTAGATGTCAGCCTTAAGATTAACATCGTTACACTATTTTCGCATTCCAGGTACTCTCCACGTAATCATACACATTTATGCATTTAAAAACACAGGGCCATGCTTAACATTTAATTCATTAATCTATTCTTTGAACTTGCAACTACTGGTCTTTCGTGGTGGGTTTTAAATTTTTTTTTCTCCTTAATAGTTCCATACTATTGATACTGGTATATAAGGACTGGACAGTAAAAAACTATTTCAAAAAAAGCCTGATTTCCAGAATGTCAACCCTTGATATAAATAACCATAATTACATTTCTTGCACAAAACTTATTCCTACTGCTCATGCAGAAATGTATATACTCTCCAAGTCACTGCAAATTCAAAGTGATATTTGATGGATCTGTTCAATCAAAATTATAGTTTTATGGTGCTTTTTATGTTTTGTCAATCCTGGTGATTAGCAGTCATTTCCACTGCTATACATAAGTTTGAGCAACTGAGTATAAACACCAGAAGAACACCTGCTTTAACATAAAACTGAATGAGCTGTCTCTTAACCATAATTGTGGAGACCACAGGTGTACAAAACACAAAGGGTGTTCCAACCAAGCTAGTCTCAAAGCAAGCCAACAATTTTATTTAAGGGTTTTGTGATATCTGTGAGGAAAAATTTCTAAAAATACATAAGAAGCACACAAAATCTGGCAAAACACTGCCTGGATACAGCTTGGCTGTTACATATAAACTACAAAATTTCAGCTCCCTGGTGGCAATATTGCTTTGTTTTACAACCTTCATAAATCAATTTCTCATAAAAATCTGAACTGCTAGCTAAAAACCAGTTTGTGTATTTAAGTATTTCTGAATTTATCCATTGCCTCTATAAAAATGATGAGTAAGATACCAAGGGACTTCAGCTTTCCTAAATGTATTTTAGACAAAAGAAATTAGATTTTTCATTTAATGATATTTAATGATTTTTGTTGTCAATTCATGGCAAACTGATGTTTGTTTCTATGCATGTTAGGAACAGACATACTGAGTACAGATTCACCTGGTCCAGTAGAGAAGCACCTTGCAGCACAATTCACTGCCTTCCCCACTGTTAAACCCCAGCACTCAGAGCAATTGGGTTCCAGGAGCTTCAGAACTCAAATGCTTTCAGAGCTAGGACATGGTGCTGGCAGTAGGGGCAGACAAGGGTCATGGCAGGACTATAAAGTTTTGTACCTAAAAGTGCACCAAGCCAACCTGGCTGGTTACCTAACCCTAGCTTGCTTTGTACTCCTGGCCTAGAGAACACATTTCACTCACAGGGGCTGCAGCAGCACAACCTGGTGCTCTGAGATACCTTCTAGCTTCTCTGTACAGTAGCAACAGAATACAGAAACAAAGGGTTTAAGACACGGGGAAATTCAGCTATTAGTGGCCATTCTAATTAGAAATGTAGAAATTTCCTTTTGCATTACAACTTCTCCCTTTTAACATACTATACTGATGATCCTCAAACAGCTCAGGACAAGCACCAGCTCTTATTTAGAGTCATCACATAGGACATTGGTTGTAGTTCACTACAGACCAGTAGGAGCATACATACACTACTCACTCTGGTTTTGAGGGCCAACTTCACTAATGCCTGTGATGCTGCAGTGGTAAGTTAGAATGAACTATTCTCAACTATCAGAAAATTAGCTCTCTAGGTTATTTTCTATCAAAATTAAGCAATAATGAATGCAAAGAGACATGGGTTGTATTTCAGAAATGCAAATGGGTTGGCTAAGTCAGTTCTACCAATGGTGTTGCTATGTGTAACACAGCTTTGTACTCATCACTTCTCGAGAAAACAGAAAAAAAATGTAAACAATGCAATTTCCATCTGGAAAAGAAAATGTTGCAGTATGCTTTGTGCTATAATCAATAGAAAAAGAAAAGCTGTTCTAGATGGGCAGATGGTTGTTCTACACAGCACCTGGATTTGGAGAAATAGTTTTGTCACTGCATTTAAAGTGGGAGAGGAGAAACAGTGAGTGAGAAATTTTATGTTTGCTGGCCAGCTAGGATGCAAAGATATAGGAAAATGACTAATAAAAATCTGAGTCCTGTGCATAAGCAAATAAAACAACAAAAATTTATTTTATTCATAGAAAAATCAAAATTTAGAATTTTTCACTGAAAGAATTACATTTAAAAGCAGTGTAAGTCCTTATGTATGTCACAGCATTATACCTTCTCTCAAATAATCATAGTAAAAGAAATTAGGGGCCCAAACCATTTAATTAGAACAGTGAGTGGGTTATGAAATACAGGGATCAAAATGTTTTAATGACCATAGTCTACCTTCTCCTCATACATCAAAATAAGCATCACAGTCTTATGGCCAACCAGCAGGTGCCAGCTAGTCACTTGCTTTACAGTCATCTTCTCTTCCCCCAGCACTAAGGAAAACCCTACCTGATGCTGGACCCTGAGCACCTCAAGTCCATCTTCCTTCTCCCTAAAGTAGTCTTTACAAAGAGACTTTCATCAAAACAAAGACCCATGTAGTTCATTTGACTGAAACCTTCCACTGATGTTCAGCTTATGCTTTCACTGAAATGAGAAGCTGTGAAACCTCAGCTAAGGGTATTGACAGGTAATGTCACTCTTTCCTTCAGTGGATGAAAAAAACAACTTTCCTGCTTCTGGCCTGCAAATTGCTAGGGTTTCTTCCTCCCCAGTTTGGTCTAGCTGGGAAAAACTTTCACTGTGACCACAGAGATATGTTACAGGAGAGTATCATGGCAACGTAAAAACTAGCTCTCCTCCCACTCCATGGTAAGCTGTTCCCTAAAGAACTCTTCTAAGAAATTATGGAATCACCTAAATTGAAACCACTCACAAAAGTAAATTCCTCTATACTTCTGTCTACCCACACCTATAAAATAGCATTAGAAATCCATGCTCTCCTTTCCTTGTCTCCATTATTTTTTATTTCAGAATCTGTTCTTGTCTCTATTATTTCTATATAGCTTACAAAAAGAGCAAATATGTATTTGAAAGCAAAATACCTGTAACTACAGATGTCACCCATGATAGCAAGTCAAATATACCCTTTCTGACTGTAACCTATATTCACCTGCTCCTGTCACATGCCACTCAGTAGTGGTGCCATCAGATATTCTCAGTCAGATGTGTCCATCCTTTAAACAAAGCCACTACACTCTCTCAGATTACAGTTCAATGGTTTGTTGTCTTTATTAAATAACTATGAATCTGGCCTTAAAAATGGCTTCACTTACCACTTTTGAAGCAGCATTCTCAGAAATGTCATTTTTCCTTATACACACTTCTGTACATTCTGCACAACAGCTCATTCTGGAAATTGATTTTATGCAATTATCCTGTAACAGAATTTTTATGATTTGTTTCAACTCTGCATACGTAATTGCATAAGATTACGGATTTTAACACGTGTTACTCAAAACCTGGCTGGCAAGATCTCAGCTATGAACCTACACAAAATTAGTAGTTCAAAAAGCAAACTGACATAAGAAAGCTAAAATGTCCCCTACCACTGATGATGGACAACAACAGTACATAGAAATGTTTTATATCGCCAAAAAAGAACTTATTTTTTCAGAAGCATTGCTTACTTGGTAAAAACTCAAATGTTTTTACCGAGTCATGAGACAAGGGACTTAGTACAGTACCTTGCAGAAATTGCTTTAGGTCTGAAAATAAGGTATTTAATCCTATCACCCCACTTCAAAGAACTCATTCTTGGTTTGAAAGAATTGTAACCTTATAATCTTCTAATACACATATCATTATTAATGCTTATAGTTAGATAAAGTTAAATAAACTGATGGTTATTTGCTTTTAAAGTTTTTAATTAATTAAAAAGCACCAAATCAAATAATTTCTAAATCAAGACCTCTTTGACATACTAATTTAACCAAAATATCTCTGAGGTGTCTACAGTCTTTTACATAAGAGATCAGGTCACAAAATCAAATGGATCCCTAATAATATATTTTACCATTTTAAAAAAATCACTATAAATTTTAAAAATGGTCCTGATACAACTGGAACTTTAAAACAGCAGTATTATCCCTATATTCAGGAGACCTAAAATGAGTGAAGGCTTAAAAATCTAATTAAACCTTCTTGTTGGTAAAAACAAAATTAATTAAATACTACGAAATTTGTAAAGCACTACTCATGGAATGCAAATATCTCAATAGTTTGAGCTATTCTCCACCAAGTAAGCCAGGAAAATACAGTAACTATACAAAATACTATTCATCACTAGTGTGGGATATTTTTAGTATTGTGGCATACATGGCTGTTTTTACCAACCATATAAAATGTAGAAGTTATCTGCCATTATTACAAAACTTTCATACTGAAGTTTTAGAGTTTATCTTGCATTTAAAGTATTGAACTGGCACCTGGCTTCATAGGAACAGAAATGCAATACAGAATATCCTTGCAAACCTAAAGAAATAAACCATACAAACATATTTGAGCTAACTGCACTTCAAAGGGGAAATATTTATAGCCCCCGGTATCCATGAATGGTTTGGGTATTTCCTCCTCAACCTCAACTACTCTACATGAGCATAAAAAGAGGCTCAATTACCACTCTGCAGCAATTTGATAAGGGAACAGTATGTCTGTGAAGGTGGTTCAGTGGGGCAGCCCCTAGAACAGCTACCCCAGAGAGCACTGAATGCTGCAAGATGCTTCCATTCTGAAAGAAACAGAAGTCAAGTACTTCAGAACAATGGGATCTTAGTTACTGCAAATTGAATAGTAACTGCTCTTTCGCTCACAATTATTAAAATAAATAAAATACATATACATTTTTAAAGAGCACCTGCTTTCAGGGGTGCCTTGCCTGCAGCCCACAGAGGGCTATGCAGTCCAGTGTCCCTTTCCACCCACACACCAAAGCTCCAGCAGCACCACCAGGGCCAGCAGGCAGGGCAGGAAGCACAGCAGCAGAAAAGAGTTTGGGAGCATGAACAGGCCTGGGAAAACAGGTGCCTGATGTGCCCTGGCAGTCATGTACCCAGCCCATGCTAACTCACCAGCTGTGAAAAGTGCAGCTCCTCTACTTCACCTCCCTGACTGCCTGTCCTGCCACAGTCCTTGGAGTGTGAGGGAGAGCAGGTAGAGTAACAAGGAGGGTTTTAGTGGGGCTGATGAGGTGGGAGGGGAGGGCAAGCTGCATTGGCTGCACCTATGCCATGAAGGACCACAGTCTCCTGTCTTAGTGGAACCCTTCAAGAGCCAGAGAGGCGGCAGGTCCCCCCAGAAGTGGCTAGGAGGCTGGTTTGCCCCCTGTAGGAGGATGTGTGAGCAGGCTGGATCTTTCTGGAAATAGACTACAGGCCTTTTCTCATCAAACATGAAGGGACTGGAGGAATTTTGTGGCTGGTGAGTGTCTGAGTTGATTAAGTAGCTCACAGCAAAGGACTCACCCCTGCAAGGACGCAGGGAGCAAGGGAAAATGGGTTTGCAAACTTGTTTACTTTTATTCGATCTTACCAAGCAGACCTGAGGTTTTCCTATTTTACAGGTCACCTAGGTCTAATAAAAATCAGATTTAAAAATTATAAAGCCTTGGAGTTTTAGAAAGGAGTAGGGTTTGGCTATTGTGTCTGTGAGATGATCACGAGCCCTACTTCCTGTATCAGTTTACTTAACAAAATGGATTTGGGCAGAAAATCAATAAAGCAGCAACAACTTTCAAAATTACTCAGTCTGATCTGAAAAAGCATGGACTCCCAGAAGGGACAAGCCCCAAAACATTATGTGCAGTGCATTGTTCTAGGGAATCAAAACAAGCATAGAAAAAAGAAAATCAATAGTCTTTCAGCCACATGTAATTTTTTAGTATCAAATATGTGCAAATATTTGTGGCAAACTCTACTGTTTTCCCAGCAGATTGGTCAGTTCAAAGTGTTTGGAGCATGTGGACTAAAAAGTTTGCTGTTCATTGCTGTGGGCCGTTGCCTCATTTTATAGATACTACTCAGCATGAATACAAATGGATTATGAGCCTTTTTCTACTGAGTCCTGCACAGCATAATGCTCCCCAGAATATTACCAAGTTTAAGAATAAGTTCCCCCTCTGAAGCTGAAAGGGGAAGAAATTTAGAGAGACCATATTTCTGACTGTTGGACTCTCCCAACATGTCTGCAGCTTTGGAAGACTCAAAGGACTATTTGTTATGCAGTCACAGGGCAGGTTACATGAAAAGGCAGATGTGCTACAGGGGAGTCTCCTTGCTCACCCTGGTGAATGTACAAAGAGAGCAGGCCAAGTCTGCCACTTCTCCCCATTGTTTCCATTCTGTGAGGCAGCTCTTTGCTGGTGATGGTGAGAGATTTAGTGCATCATGTAACTGCAGCAGTGTAAAGTCAGGCTCTGAGATATGTCATAATCCTGCCACTCTGCCATCCTTCACACATTTGGATGTTCTCATCCTTTAATGAAGGTGCAGAGAAATCAATATGATCTGCACTTTAGAACCTTGGACTAACTGACAGACTCTCTATGTTGAAGCAAGCCTTCAAATTGTGTACAATGATTGGGGTAAAACTGAGATGTAATTTAATGTAACACCAGGCCTCTTCATATCAGTTCCTACTTTAAAAGTAATCAGTAATATAACATGAAGATTACATGAGAAATTTTAACTACTTTATTTGTTAAACCTTTTGTGGGAAAAAGTTTGATACAACAGCCTTAACATTCTCAACAACTGAGTGTCACAAATCTCCTGACTTGTTTAATATAGAAGCAATTTTCTTTTTGTGGAGAAGAAAGAACATGAAGACAAACCAAAGTGTTAGACAAAGACACTGCAGGCAAAGGCATGTTGCACGTAATTCATTTTTTAAGAAGAGGATGAAACAAAAAACAAGGAAACCACACCATTAGTATGCTATCACATACTACAAAGCCTTCAGACTACCCCATGAGTCAGATGTTTGACTAGGTGGGAAGAACTGGTGCTGCTTGCAGAAGCCTGATATGCTCTCTGCTAGCAGTCTTGGCTCTTAATGGCTTTCTCCCTAGAGGTACATTAAAGAGCAGGTGAGTTTTTTGGAAGCTTAGATGGTGTCTCTATGCAAATACAAAATATCCAGAGGAGAGAAGCCTTTGGAGAATGGTCCCAGAGTTCTCATCATCACAGAAATCTCACTATTTTGTTCCAGTCCCACTAATTCTGATTGTATCCTTTACTCCTTTTATCATGCCTAAAAGGAGAAGGTGATCAGAGAATACTATCAGAGGCTAGAAAATATGTTCAGAGGCTATAGATCCATTAACAAAGACTGATTTTTAAATGGATCACAGAAAAAGCCATAAAGAAATAATGATTATTAAAGTGAAAGGATACTTCATGGATAACATTACTTTTATAATGAAAAAGGCAGCAAATCCACTATGTTTTACTAGATGAAAAAAAAAAGCAATTAAACAGCAGGGAAGCCTCACAAGAGAGCTGCAGTCTATGGAATTGTCATCATCATTTAAGGCTGGGAAGAGTTGAGAGAGACATGTCAAAGTATAATTGTATTTCCTTATAGGGATGGGACAAAGAAAACTCTTCTGAGTGAGAGGAAGACTGCCTTGAAATGAAAGAAAAAATAATTAAAAGGGAAAGTTCTTTCTCTTTACCTTAATAATTCATTAGAAGTGCTAATACTGAAGCTGTGTAATACCACAATGTTATAAGGAGAGCTGGGACAGGGGAGTGGGTTGGTTATTTTTGTGTTCCTTTGGGATGTCTTGTTTGTCTTTAACAAACTTCAAAAATATTTGGAAGCAATGCTAAAATAAAGTTTCCATATTCTTTACAGGGAGAAAATTGAACTACTTCAGTACTAACCCGTGAATTTTCTAGAACTGTTCCAGAACATGAGAAATGAAATATGGTCAGAAATATCATATATTGGGATTAAAATTTTATCATCAGTCTTGGCTTTTGTCAGAGGGCACTGGAAGTGGGAAGATGCAGTACACACAAATTTTATTATTTTCACTGGGGTGCAATAGTTGCTTTCCTGGGATGTCTCTCAGATTCAGATTCTTAGCACAGTATTACAAATATTTTATTTTTTTATTATTTTGTAAGCACCCACTTATTCTCCTTCTCCTTTCTTACTATTACTCTAAGCCTTAGGCTCCTATGAATGCTGTGTCCCACAACCTGGTTCTTCTGGTCTGCTCTGCAGCAGCTTTTTATCTTTTTAGGTTCAAACATAGAGAAAGAGCATTAAAATGTGCCATTTCCATTGGAAACTTATACTCTTATCTATATCTAAATGTGTTTCTTGAGGAGTGAAGAATGTGCCATGAGATTTGGTTTCTTGCATTTCAGCCATAATAAATTTCAGTAGCTTTCAGAGCTCTTAATTCCTGCTTACCTTGAAAACTGCTGTAAACAGTGTCATTTAGAGGTGAAAGACTTAGGTACTAGACAGTACAACTGATCTGAGAGCAAATCATTATCTTTTGGTGATCAGTTTCAATAATGGCTTCCAAGAGCTCCTATCAAAACTAGAAAAAGATTAAAGATCTCTGTGACAAATTGCAACAGCAAATTGCAGTTTAATCAAACTTTTTAAAAATATGTGGGGGCTTTGTTTGCTGGGTTTTAGCTAACAGGAGCAAATATTAACATGAAATAACAGCATTGTTCCTTTCTCCTTACATCTGATTAAAATAAGTCTTAGTGGACTCCAGCCAAGCTTTTGAAAGCACTTTGCCTTGGCACTGATGATTTGTACAGGGTTTGGCAAAAAAGATACTTTGTTCTCACATTCAATAGACATATTTAGTTTCCCTTCTCTTCCAAGGAAGTGTTGATGCCAGATGCTTAGATGTGGCTAAGTGTTCCCATTTCCAAAAACACATAGCTGAATTTTGTACCGAAATTCTGTTTTTTTCTAAGAAACCAACTGAAACAATTTATTGAATGTTAGAATTAATCCTGTTCTACACTGTTAAGTATTGTGGGCATTCAGGGTACTGGGTTTTCTTCCCAGTTTCCTGATTCAGGCAGTGTACTGCCTAGATTTCTTTATTTTAGCAGTAGTCTATTTCCCTCTGTTTAATAACTGGTAAGTAATTTGTAGTCAGCAGGGAGAAATGGCCTTGTCATAAAAGAGAGGGTCCTTCTAGCTACCTTTAAGTAAGTATATCATATCATGCTCTTAAGTACATAGTCTTTCAAATTTTGGTGAAACAGTGATGAAACTTGGAAAAAGATAGCAATCACGTTTCATTTTATTCTATTTGATTTATCACCACTGGTAAGATCTCAATTTCTATGCACATTTTTGATGATTATAGGGGAGATACAAATGCTCTTAATACTTGAAAAGTATGGTCTTCAATTCTGCAGTAGAGAATATTTTTTTCAACATAAGACATAATCTGTTGAGCAGAGTTAAACTGAAATATCAGAGTAACATGAACTCAAGCTAAAGTGGTTTCGGGTTTGGGGGTTTTTTAAAATATTCAGTAGTGTCATGCTATGTTTCCCTTGCATCTGTAATTAATGTGTATGCAGAGAACTGCAAACACAACAGCGGTATTTAAAACAATACATCTATTAAACAATCATAATTTTAAAAAATAAAAATCTGTGCTTTTTAAATCCCAAAGTAGAGATCTTGAAACAGACATGACAGTAGTGGACTAATGATATTGGAAGTAGTGCAGCCAACAGTATGATTGTTTTCATGGCTGAAAAAAACACAGTATACAACAGTTGATTCCTATGCCATGAAATACATATAACCAATTCTAAAAGATTGGTGAAAGAGAATGAAGGGGCTTCTTCATTTGATTCTCACTTGCTGTCTAAACTTCCAGTTCCATTCTTGGTTTTAAACTCTGTTCAAGCACAATTCAGCTGAATACAAATGGCCTAAGAGATCAAATTGAGTGCATAACTTGCACTATCCTTTCCAGTCAGAGGTATGCCTGATTCACACAAGCTTTTGTTTGTCACATCACTGCTCTTAAGATATAACTGTTGGAACTAGCTAGGAAAAAGGTTACCAACATGGAACATTCTCCAGGGCCACATATATCTATCAGAATATTAGTAACATCAGTCTCTGTATCTTCCTGTCTCAGAAAATATAGAAAATATTCCTTATTTCAAATTTTTTGTTTAGACTGACTAAAAATGAAATTCTGCTTAAACATCCTATCAAAGTCATTTAACAGAAACTGACACAAAATTATGTTTTCATAAAATTATGAAATCAAATTACTTGACAGTATATTTGATCAATTATTTGCTGTGAATAGATTACCTGAAAAAAATAAGAATAGAGTTCCCTTCCTTGTCCTAACAGTTGAACTTACAATAGTGCCTTGGTTTATTTTAAAAAAAGGAAAACAAAACCCCTCCGAATGCAATTCTCAGAAAGAGATAAAAGTTGCCCTCCATAAAAAGTTTACCTCAAATTGTCCTGACTATGCTGCTTAAATTATTAAAAACTCAATAATTTTTAGCAGATGATATTTGGCTAGTTCAGGTTTTTTGTTTTTTTTCATAGAAGTCCCACATGGAACATTGTTGCATTTTATTTTAATTTAAGACTATGTATGTCTGTATCTCTGTTGTAGTTCTGCTAATGAAGAAGCATACAGATTGGACACACAACCCTCAGAAAGTGAGTCTCCCTCATTTCATATAATTTGTCGTATCAACAGGTCAGAGGAAAAAGAAGAGACAACCCCACACACATTTTTGTCTGGTCAGAGTCATGCACCAAACACCATTGCCACCACAAATCATCAGACCCTGAGCTTTGAGCAGTTTGGTGCCCATTCAAGTCATCATCTTCTGCACCAGCCAGACAGTTTAGTTTTACAGCTAGACCACAATTTCCAGTACTCCTGGGCAGAATCTCAACTGCACTGGAGTCAAGCTTGCTGTGCCTGTAGAGACAGATGGTCACTGAATACAATCTGAAGCTTTCTAAAATCTGTATGGCACTCTGTCTCAGGGAATCCATTCTTGGCTCTGGCAAACGCATAGAACCAGTAATATATGACATACAGAAATATTTGGAAGCCCTACAAATAGCCAAATGGACTATTATTCAATATACAGCATAACAGAAAAGTCTACTTTGAAAAGTACATTTATAAAGTGAATAAGAAACCATAAGAAACAATGAAAAACAAGTTACTTAAACTGAAGCATAAAAACATAAATGAGGCAGCCAATTTTCCCCCAAAGCACTGTGATCAGAACTCATCTTCCCCTTTCTTTGTTCAAAAATTAAATATGTATATTTGATCTTTCTAAATGAGATAAGAGGAGCCTATTCTCTGTAAACAATAGGAAAAGTGCAGAAGTAAATTCTGTAGTTACCAAGGATGATACTGAAGATTTCTGCAATCAAAAACATCCCACCAGTAAAAATTAAATTATCTTGGATACTAAGGCTATCCTGTAACAAATATGACAAATAAAAGATTAATGGGGTGAATCTGACACACACATTCAGGCTACCTCTAATTTCTTGGCTCAGATCCTTGTGGCAACAAGCAGTAATTTTAGCACGGGCTGTAAAAACTGAAGTAGTTCTCAGTAGACAAAGCTCTCTCATTAAGATTACATTAGACTGGTGGAACCTGAGCTAGGTAAAGGTAAGTCTGCAAATAGTACAGGGATGTATCCACATTCTTCAGAATAAAATTACAATGAAATAAAAGTATCACTCCATCTCAAGACCAGTTTCATTTACTCATGCAAACATGAATTGGTAATGTCATGAGAGTAAATGCATTCCCAAATAAGGATTAAATAGAGATTTCTGTTAATCACAATATACACTTTGTGTAAAATATTCCAAGTTCTTGATTTAGGAGGAAAAATTAGATGTTAAAATGTGTCATCTTGAGTCACATTGGAATAAACCTTACCAGGACAAAGTACAACAAATGCAGCTTCAGAAGTGAGATTACCCTCAGTTTTAGTAAGAATTTTTTTTTGAGGACTAAAAGATTGAGGTTACAGTTCTGACACAGCTTTCTTGGGTGAAGGCAATGTTGATGAAAAACAAAGGGAAATTATAATGAGTAGTTTCCAGGTTTTTTGTTGTTCTAATATTTAGAATTTGCAAACACTATATGAATAATTTTGTAGATAAGTATCTTCTTTTTAATTTTCTTCTATGAAAGCAACACACCTACCATCTTTCTAGATACATGTAAAGGACTTTCAAATAATAAAGTGTGTTTGGAAAATTCTTGTGTGTCTTTTCCATTTCTGTGTTCTTTAAAAATTTCTCTTAAATGTCTTTTAAACATTTACATGAGCAAGCAGAAGGTACTTGACCCAGACATAGGTGTATCTAAGTAATATGCTTATATTAGTGAAAAGGGATTTGAAACATCATTCTAAACAATGATGGAATTACTGGTTAAGAATTCTAAATATTTAATCAAATATTAACATACATTTCAAGTACCTTGATAGCCATATAAGCTGAATTCTTCATGCACATTAACCAAAATTTTGAACAGTTATTTTCACAAAATATTTCTCATCTTTGCAAGATTATTTTAATGACTTTTTATGACAATCTTTATGGCATTCCAAGACTTTGTAAGACCCACTAAAATTCCTAATATTATAGCACATAACAATTAGGAAAGTATTCAAAAATTAAACCCAATGATATTTCTTTTAATCCTGTTTCGTCCAATTAATGACACTGAGATCAGGTTTTTGTCATATAGTTCCATATATAGCTTTATGCTAAACAAGTTTTGGCTTACATGAGAGCACATTGAAGTTAGTACTGTAAACCTAGTCAAATATGTAAGATTATCTCTAAAACATTACTATCACACCTTCAGAAATCTAGTATAAATTATGGATTGATATTGTAGAAAAAGTGAACAAAACCATAAATTAATACTATACTCAATGAATTTTCATTTATTTAATTGGAACAGCAGTAAGATTCTAGTGACCCTTGAATTGCTCCCACTGAAGGAACAACTAAAGCAGAGACAACAGTTACTGGACATCAAATCATTCTTGCAGAGTAGAACCATTGTGTTAACCACAGTGGGATCTTAATGTTTCATTTTTCAGTTTGTTTATTCAGAGGGATCTCTGCTTTCTCCTGAACATCTATGCTTCACAATATTGAGACATGTAGCTTCACCAAGTAAAACCACTAATAATTTGAACATATTTAGTGTTACTGATGAACTGAACTTGCTTCCTTTACAAAGTATGCTGCATGACACACCTGCATCACAAAAGAAAGTGACTCAATGGACCAGGCAGGCCCTGTATTTAATAAGATATTTAATTAAGATTACTTTTTTTGAACAGCTGTTGGCTGATGATCCAAACAATAGCCCTATGGCCTAGATAGGCCATACAATTTCATCATTTTCTAAATCTATTTGTTTACAGTCTAACTGCCCTCAGATACTCTTGAAGAGCAGAATATTTTCATGCAGTACAACTACAATAATCTTTAGGATCTAATTACAGTCTGAAGCAAACATGGTACACATTTTTATTCCATTGAGATTATAGTATTGCTCTTCCAAATCACTATGTTCATTCTTAGTGTTCCAAAGCATCCACATTATTCTTTATTTCTGTAAGAGAAATTAAATAGATTTCAGCTCCATAAAAGCTTAATTTGTTCACATTTAAGAAGAAACGACATTACAGTATTCCCTAATGAGAATGTCTTTGTTTTTAATTGCACAAGTGATTAGAGGTAAAACTTCAAGAAAATAATTTTCTGTCACAGGGCAAAGTGAAAGAAATGCCAGCTGTCACAGAGGCTGGCATTCTATCCCTCACCTGTATTATTGATACTCTGCTCCAGGATTCTTCTGAAGAGAGCTTATGATAAATGATACAGATTTTATGTGGTGTCCACAGGGAAGCAACAGCATTCTCCTCCAGATGTCAAACATTGGCACTTCACGAGGACCAAGATCTTCGAGATGTAAAAGGCTAGTACACTTGCTCTTTCTGACCAGGCAGTGCTGTGGCTGCTTAATATTTACTCAAAGCCACAATCACCTTCTGATCTGAGGAGCAGGTGACTTGGCAATTCTCTTCCATCCTGATTGCTATGCAGAGACAGTCATGAAAAGGTAGGGTATAAAAGATTAAGCAGATTCTAGTAACCCAGACAGTTTACTTTGCCCTTTTGAGAATTGGTCCAATGCATCATCATCTATCATAAATGGATTATAATATGACAGTGCTGGATCTTTAAGGTTATCTCTGCTCCAGTGCTAAATAAGAAAGATAAATCTGCAGAAACACTTAGAGTAATTGTAGTCAGTGGTAAAGGGCTGGTTTCCTTTCCTAATAGACATACAAGCCTCAAAGTCCAACAGTTCAAATTAATCTTGTCCTTCAGAGTATGAAACATCTGTCCTGAGCTAGTAAGAGCAGATCTACAAATGGATATTGTGCAAATGTCTGTTTCAAACATACAGGCACTGCCTGCCGCTGAAATAAAGTTAACAGAAAAAAAATCACATTTTGGTCAGGCATCTCAGTGTATGTTTAAAAATTAATAAGGTGCAATCTTACCTTTGCATATTTCTATTAAAGCAACTTCTTTGTTTTCCAACATCCAATGCATTGTAACACAGAAGATCAAACCAGACTATAAGGTTGGGATATTTCTAATAACTTTAGATTAAAATAGCAAAGAATGTCAGCTTTGTTTCTGTTTTAAGATACAAGATATTGGCTTATGCACTCTTCAAAAAGAAAGGAACAGATATCATTAGGGAGCGATTGCCATACTCTGTTTAGCATCTGGTATAAAAATATTGACAGAAATACTGAATAAATTTACCTGTTTATACTGAACAAATTTAGATTTTTTTAAAGTGAGTCTACATTGTAAGATCACATTCCGGATTGATATAATCTAACTAAGGAATAATTATCTTCTTCTGAGATTTATTATTTACTATTTTCATCAGTACACATTTCTCTTCCTCCTAGGAGTACAAGCATTTTTTAATCATGGCCCAAATTAAAATAACCCCCACAATAAAGGCATACCCTGGCCCATCAATCTTAAGATAAACCTGGTAATACAGAAGTCTTTTTATCAGTGCCGAAAAACTACCCGGTCCTGAAATATTATGAAAAATACTAAAAGGAAATACATGGTTGAGGTTGTAGGGGTAACTCAGGAACTCTTCTCAGCTTTTTGAGATCAGAATATATATATATATATATATATATATATATATATATATATATATATATATATCTCCAGTAATAAAATACTGAATAAAAAATTAATCAGAAAAAGAGGCTGGCCAAATTAACAGAGTCCTTGATATACATGACAAGGAGGCCAATTTCTCAGGGGTAGTAGCAATTTGAAATGCAGAAATACATGCAATCACTTTGAATGTATAACAGCAATATATTTCTTCATAGCAATTTGAAGTGCTGGAAAATTACCATGTGTAAAAATAATTACGGTAACAGAGCATTTGTGGGGGAAAAAACCCTTGAAGTAGCAGCAAGCCATCAAAACAAAGATGCCGAAAAGCTAAAAAAAATAGCTAGCAAATCAAAATACATAATTCTGTTTTTAAAAAAGTAGGGCTTTTTAATTTTTTTGGTTTTTTAAACTTTTCCTTCAAAATCTAGCTTTTTTCAGGTTGAATTATGAACTTAAATTGAATGCAAACTTTTGCTGCATTACTTTCAATGTAACAATTCAAATGAGTAAGATTCAGTATATGATATCGCACTGCCTTCACTTGTAGCACAATGCTGTCCCGAGGGAGATGCAGTGATCACCACGGAGTCAAAGTGGGAAAAGAGGAAGTTTAATTTTTTTTACAGCTTATGTAGATTTCTAAAAAGGAGACCAGATTGGAAGACTGAGGTTCAACCTCTTCAACTCTACTGGTCTTAGAAAGTGCCCATCAATTGTCCTTTCACAGAAAGGAATCCAAAAGCATGATAAAAGTTCTATAAACATTATTTTGTTTACATGAAATTTCTGACTCCAAGGCTGAAGGCTGGGAAACAAAGCGATATTCACTGAAGCTAGGGGATGGAGATAGGCACTGGTAACCATCTATCAAGAAGAAATTCACCACTAATTACTATATTTTTAAATAAATAATAAATATTACCTGCACCATCAAAAAACAAATATCAATCTGAAGAAATCACCATTCCTGTTCTAATTCCTGCAATTAGAGGGACCTTTCTCAGGCCAAAATGCCCATTTACTGAACATTAATTTGTCCAAACACAGGCTGACACTGAACACAGAACTGGACACTAAAAAAATTCACACCATGATCACTTTTGTATATATATATAAAAATTACATTTCTGCTGAGTTATACAGTATTAAATATTTGACTGGCAGTAACGTTACCAAAAGTACATGGATGCTGACACAAATGGTACTGAAGTGCCTAAAAGTCAGCTGCTGGAGTTAAATTCAAAGTCAAACACTTTTTTTTACTGTTACTGAATGGCAAAATACATGCCTCTCAGGGAAAGCCTCACAGGAAACACATCCTGTACCTACCATTTGGGAATAACCCACTGTTTCTGAAATTCATTCCACCAAGCTTAAGCACCTGACTCAAAATTTAGACAGCTATGATAAAATGAATTAATCATCTATATGTCTAACTGTATCTTAAGTCCAGCACAACCAACTTTTACTTTTGAAGATACAGGGCAAATGAAGAAGTCTCCACTTGTGCTTTGAAACCAAGTGGTTAAATTATTCAGTAAGTGGGAGTCCAATGTGCCTTGCTTCTCAGAAGAAACTCCAGTCTACTTTTCCTTAAACTCAAACAAACCGGATGAAAGCTGAGTGGTTAAAGAAAAGATTTTGCAGAGTGAATGATAGAGAACAATAAATACTATAGAGAACCAACAGAATGGGAAATGGCAGAATAGTTTTGAAACAAGCAAAGATATAACATAAACAGAGGGACCTTGAATAACATCCTAGATGCTGCATTTGGCAAGGCACCATAGGTTTTACTCAAGTTGGCTAAATCAGCTAAAAACTTGTCCCTTAGATGAACTTTGGTCCTTATAATGAGAAAAACACACCTCTAAATCTTAGGCTACCCACCTTCAAATAAAGGTCTCTACCCACTGAACACATGGACTAAATTTAAAAGATGTATTGTACCTTTCAATCAAAAAAGGAGCAAAAGATTGTCCCATAGCTATTAAGTAGGCATATATTTTGAAATTAGATAAGCCTGTACTGATGTATTTTGAAACTATAAATATGCTGCTTGGCTTTAACTGGGCATGTTAGCTTTGTGCATTTACCTCCCAGCACCCATCTCTGCACAGACATGAAATAATAAACAAATATACCAACTCTTCCTGTGGCTCAGCTTCTTGGACACCAGGAGAAAGAATCCATTTTTGGGACAATATGCCTGTAGGCTACTTTGAGGAAAAAGAAAAGCTATCCTGTCACTAAACAAGAGAGAAATGTGATTACAACCCAGCTGTTAGCCCACAGTTCTAGGGAACAGGGTAACCAGGTTCTGGTTCTTCTCCCTGCTTTCTGGAATAGCCCCTCTCCCTAACCCCTCTGACTCTTTGAAAGCTGCAGGTCATGAACAAGTTACAAACACTGTTTCATTATCATGCCATGGGAAAAGGACTTTATTAGAGAGATGAAAGACCTTCAAATTTCTGTGCTTGCTTGTAGAACATAGTCACACAATTGTCAGATGTGTTTAACAAAATTGCTGCGGAGAACAACTTGGTAAAAATGAGAGCAATATGACTAAGCTTTCTGAAAGGTAATTGGTAGGCTTAGTGTGAAAGCTCTAAGCTTCAGCTGAAGTATGTAGTCTGGCCATTCAAATTTTAAAGGTAATTTTCTTTAGTTACTGGCACCAGAGTTTTCTGTGGAATTTTTAATCAGTAGCTATAGAAATGCTTACATGTATAGCTCTGCACCCCAACTGGGAAGACAGTCTCAAAGCAGTATCCCCATTGCCATATGTTATTGTTTAACTGAATGCCAAGATTTACTTGGTCCTGTAAGTTCAGAAGCTAACTCACCAAATATATTTTGCCTTATAACTGAAAGGTTTCATAGAAGTGCCTGTAGACTTCTTCACACTCTAGTAAGAATAAGCTCATTTAACTTATAGACAAAAATTACATTAAACAATTGGCAAAAAAAAGTGTGCATGTTCATATTCTTAATCTTCTATTCCTAGTTTCTTCTACTGACTAGAATTTAGTTCTCCAGAGGACAGATCAATAATGAAATTATGACTGCAAGTATTAAGCAAGAAAGGAAATACTCTGGAAGAGTGTAATTCAGGGAAAGAGATTAAATAAATTTCGGATGGAACAGATTTGGAGCACTACAGCATACTTAGCATGGTATGAGAGAAAATATTAATAATAATATATAGAAGTGGCTTTAGAAAAACCTCATACATCAGAGCTGCAATAATTTCTCTTAAAACAAAACCAAATCCAAAACCTTATAATTAAAAGCACCAAATTTCAATGGAAAGTTGAAGATCACAAAGAAAGCACAAGCTATGCCCGCAACAATTCTGCTAGAGTGAACACTCAAGCTAATATTAAGCCATTTAAGCTATTTAACAAGCTCACCACTGAATTGTGGTTTGTTAATGTGCTAAGAGTTGCCAAAGCTTTAGCTTTGATTTTTACTAATATTTTTAAGTACTTCCTTGATGAAAATGTGTCTTTGACCCAACCAAAACAAAATAGCGGATGATAATAATAGTTCTTGAAAGTTTCATTAGTGCAGGTTTTCCATACTAAGCTTCTTTTGCATTGTATAGTTGGAATTCCCACAATTAAGTAGAATAAAGACAAAAAGTACAAAACCACAAAGTAAATGTCATATTTCACCTTATCCAGAACATTATCCCACAATATTTTAAAAAGTAATAAAAAAATCTCCTTCCTTTATAAGAGTCAATATACAGGCAAAACAGCAGTTGAGAATTTGAGAAGTAAATTATGAAAACATCAGCAAATTTGCCTATTGAGGACAGATAATTTCATACAACTTGTACCTTATACATCTGTATTATCTATATGAATGTGTGTGTATATTTATAGTGCTTTTTATATATGATAGATCATGATTTTGAACAGAAAACTTGACTAAAAAATCACAGTAATTTTATAGGTGCAAAGATGGGATATCCTTTAATGATAATTGTTTGATATATTTCACTTATTAATAAATATATTAAAAAAACCCTTCAAAAAACAAACCTGAATTCTTTCCAACTTGGATATTCAGATTATTAGCTCTCTAACAATTTATTAAGATTTTCATATTGCATGATCATTTTCAAGGCATGAATAATTTATTATTTCATATTCTTCTGTAGCACATATTGAGGAGTCTGATTCTCTTGAACTAAAGTACTAAGGAAAACTGAAGAGTTTGAATTCAAAGGTTCTTGAAAAGCCATGGCACTTTTTAAGACAGACTGTGGAAATTTTTACTTTACAATCCTGTACTTTTGTTATTAGATCCAAAACTGTGCATATGGCAACACACATATAAATGCATGACAATATCCTCCCTTAGCAATTACTTCTTTTTCCTGTTAGTGCTGTTCATTTATTTTTTTACCCAATTCTGACAATATCTTTGGCTCCATACTGTTTGGGTGTTTTCCTGCATTTTCTTACTTCATCAGTTTATACCAATGAACACAACAAAGACGGTCATATGTTTTCCCATGGTCATATTTTTTGGCTCCTAAATCTTTAGAAATATTTTTTGTGCTCCAGAAGAGATTTATTCTTACTAGACTTCTGTGATCAGCAGAATATCTGCTAAGAAATTCATTGTAATTGTACATTAGTGTCTAAAATTACCATTTCCTTTTATTGGCTTGGTTAGAGACACACAAATTTTAAGTTAAATATTTTATTGAAATTTGTCAATTAATCAGTGCAGATCTTTGCTTTGCTATTTCACCACAGTCCCTTGGGGAGCTGCAAATGTACGTAAGTACAATGTCTGTGTACTGCACATGCAGGAAAAAATATTATGTTCTGCATCAGAGAGTCAGAATTACTTGGTTTCCACAATTCTTGAAACATTTATGTGGAAGGCCTCTGGGTTGTCTTTTCTGGCTGTCCCAGTAGGCTCTAAGGGAACAGTGTCTGTCAAGTGGTAGGATTCCTGTTCACCTCAGCTACTGAGGTCACATTTTGGAAAACTAGGTGAAAACTAACTAAAGCATTGAGATTCACTAAAATTTTGAAATTAAATAATTTCTGTGAATCTCATGACAGATGAGAGTTCCTATTTACATGAACTGCCAAACACAGCTGCTTCAAACTGAAAGACATCTCTGGGAAGAAAATACACTGTTCATTTTATGTTTCATGTTTCTCTCGTCTTTCCTGGGAACTTGCAGATGAAAAGAAATTTTCTTCATGCTTCCTCCAACGTGTAATGTAGTAGCAAATATTTCCTCTTATTTCAGAGATAGAATTAAGTATAACACCACTCGAAATTAAATGGTGACCGAAAGCATAGGAAATTTCATATTCTTAAAAGAAGTGATATCAACAACCTAGACAAATCAAAACATGCAGTGGTAAGCTTCTGCTTCCTCATTTAGGTGAAGAGTACAAAGGAACCAAGAGATCAAATCTGTCTAGGTTTACTTAGAAGAAATTAAAACCAAAAGTAAGCAGAGAAGGAAAAGAGGAGAATCAAACGGTAAGAAGTTCCTCTTGGATGTGGCTGTCTAGTCTGTAATCCCCATTCTACCTACCTAAAAGACTCTGTGTGGCTGTTCACAGATCCAGCAACATCTCATTTATGAACATTGGCTTTTTAATAAAAGAAAATCAAAAAAGCTTGTCAAAATAAATTTTTTTCCCTAAAATTCTGCTTTTGCCAAAGCAGAATCCTACGTAAGAAATCAGTACATGAGTTGGACACTAAATGAAAATCAAAATATTCCGTGGTATATCTGTGCAGATAATGTTTTTTTAAGTAGAAAAGCAACGAATAATGCAATAATTGACTTTCAAGTTCAAATATCATATTTTTAAAATATAGAACAATTTTAGAGCTTTGGCATTATAACAATACTACCACATTTTCTAAACATACATGAATATTTCTTTACATGTCCAGTCTCCTATATGAAGACACAGCCAGAAGGATGCTATAGAGAGTTAACAAGATAATATTCCTGCAGCAGGCATGCTGATTAGATTTACAACTCTTTCAACAGTTTCTCCAAAAACACATAAGTTGTTAATTCCTACAACAATATTTGACAAAAGAGTAGTCATGTACTTGAAAGAGAAATTCCAAACCTGATTTAATTACTTAAGCCAAGCCTAGGTTATCTGATGCACACACCTCATGAACGTCCTACCTGCTTAACATACAAAGACACTAATAATCATGCATTTTTTAGTCATGCTGGATGGCTCTGAAAGGCCATGCTACCTTGTATCTATCAATGTAAAGAAGAAATTGGTACTTGGAGGCATTTAACTAAGCTGAAATGCCAGCCCTCTTAGCTATAGTCTGTGTGACCACCTGAAGCCAGATACAGTTTAATTAAGTTTTCTATTACATGCACCACTAAAATGTTGCAGTGCTGCAGGCAAAGGGAACCGCACGGGTTTGCCATACAAGATTAAAGCAAAGGATAAATTAGGATGGTAACAATTCATTTTCATATATTGTATTACAAACAGGCATGGGTTTACCTTACATAAGTAATTACTGAATTAAGAAGAATAAGTTTGAGCAGAAAAACTGATCAGGAGTTTTTCAGTGATTCTGTCTATATTTATTCTTGTGTTTCTGTAATCCTTTTCTCTCCACTAACAGACCCCCAAATCATTGTTAAAATGGTATGCATAGGTGAACTGACCATCTGATGCTCACACATTCTATCAGTAAATTTTTCCATAGATCACATGCATTAGAAGTAGGTTAGATAAACCAGTCATTCTCCGAACAAGAGTAAGAACATTTGAATAGATTTAGTTTTCATTCAAATAAATTACCTTAATCTCTTTCATTTCTTTCTTCCAGGTCCAGTATTTTTCAGACTCTCTTCATTATTACCAAATAAACAATCACATACATTTGTGCATACAGACTTTAAAAGGTCCTGTGCGATGCTACAACATAAGGATTATTATAGAGCCTTTTCTGAATGCATACAATGTGTCTGTGGGAAGATGACTGCAGGTAAAACTAGAAACTTGGGAAATTATATTCCCATTCTAACAGAAGTTATAATAGTATGGAAATGATAGGGTGAAATACAGCTGCTACTTCTTGAATGGAATGCAGCTGCCATGCACAAAATCTGTTCTATGATGATTCCCCACATACATTCCCCACAACCTGCAACCTTAAGCACAGGATGAGGGCTGAAATGGGGGAGAGCAGTAACACCACAGCCACGTTCTGTGTAATCCTTGCAGGGCTGGGACCATGCTGGTGCCATGTGTCTGATACAGCACATAGAGCAGTTGTCAGCCCAGGGGATGTCTTGCTGCTGAACCAGCAGCTGTGGGGATATCACTCTCTTCAGATGAACTCAATTCATTATTATCTAATTGTAGTGGTAACTCACACCTCCATCCCAAAATTACCTGCCCCCAAGGTATGACCACCTCTCAGCAAGTATGCACTCTATATTTTATTGACTCTATCTTTTAAAAGCAAAGCTGAGAATTTTATACCCATCATTTACAAAGTGTATATGGATAGAGTCACTCAAGCTCCATCTGATGAAATAGTATAAAAGTGAGTTAAGAATGGGGAGAAGTTAAGAAAGACTCCATAGTACCTTCTGGGATCAGCTGACTGGCTTCCAAAAGGACATCTATCAGGTAAGAACCTTCCTCCATGAGCACTGAGTTACTAACTCAAGCTGGCTTTCATTGGTGATTAGAGCTTACCTGTATATTGCTTCAAATTTGCTTTTGCAGTCAGTTACCATAATCAGCAGTCTTCAAAACTTAACCTGTCACAATTTTCTATCATTAGTATGTTTATTAATAAATCGTGTTATACTGTAACCTCTGTGTGATGAATATGGATTTCAATGATAATTGCTGAATATTTGATTTACAGAGGTGAGGGAGGGAACTTAGCACTCACTGGAACTGCCTGTGCTACACTGGATGTTCAAAGGAAACACCCCTTCAACACATCACACAACCAGTGCTACATGGAGTAAATGCATGGCATTGATTACACAAAGAGCCTGACTAGGGAAACCCTATTGCCCAGGAATCCTAGAAGGGATTATGGACTGGCCAAAGGCAGGGATTTTGGAGCATTGCCTGACAAGGTGACTTGTGCCAAAAACACGTCACCATATAAGGAGTTATCAGAAGAGGCTATGCTGTATTTACTGATGGATCCTGCTGTGGTAGGAAACCATGGGAAAGCTGCAGTGTGGCAAGTCACTGAGACTGCTGGAGCAGAAGGTGAGTCAAGCCAGCTTGAGAAAGTGAAAGCCATAACCAGCCCTCGAGACTGAAGGAGAAAAGTGGCCTGTACTTTACATTGATGGTGGCTAATGACCTAGGGGGCACTTCCTGCCTCCTGGAAAGTGGCTCAATGTCACTCACTGTGGGAAGTGAGAATAAGCCTATTCTTTTTTTCTATTTCCTTGTGCAAGCTTTTGCTTCAGTAAACTGTCATTTTCCATATTATTTTCTCTCCCCCTGTCTAGCTGGGAAGGGGACCAATAGAGAGGCTTGGTGGGCTCTGGCATTCATCAAAGGTTAACCCAACACTGTGCTTTTTGTCACTCATTGTGGGTTTATCTGTCTGTGACTGCAGGCTATGTTTATGTTTTGGTTCTTTATCTCTAAGGTGCTGTAGTTGTGAAGACCATAGCATCATGCATGGCTTCATATAAGCAAGGGAGCAACAGCATACTTTAGATAAGTATGTGCCTCTGTGCATGACGTAAATATGAAATAAATTGGGGGATTATTATGTATATAATATTAAAGAAAAAGAAATATTTGAAAAGGGAAACTAACAACATTAGGGAGATACCAGGTTGTTGGGTTGTTTTGGTTTAGTTGGGTTTTTTAAAGAGAAGTAATTTGAAAAGGAATGAAGTTTGCTAATGAAAATTTCCTAAATGAATAGAATCAAAGTTATTAGAAGAAAGGAGCCATTCATGCTCATTAAAAGGAGATGTGAGAAATTCACACTGTTCATCACATACCCATGATTTTGTTTCAACCTTTTCCTCCACTCCTCAAAAAGTTCAGTTTCAAAGGGAAATAACTTCAGGAGTTTATTCATTAAAAAACCACTGACCACCACAATGAAGTTAATTCCTCTCATTAGGCATCTTTAGAAGCATATATTTAAGTATATGCTTTCATTTTCATATAACTAATTCCTATTCTGAAAAGAAATTACTGACGGTTAATGCTATCACCTCAAAGGAAGAATCAGATTCTCATTTTTCTTTATACAGCAAAGAAAAAAAAGCCCCCAAACAAAACAACAAAAGATTTTGTCCTTCTATTTAGCTTCAGAAAAAAATGGGTAGTGATTTGTGAAGGTGAACTCACCCAGAGCCTTGGCCTGGTCAGACATTCACATGTGCATGTGAATGAATCACTGAGTAGATTTGGAGACGGATAAAGCAGAAGATCTGAGGTACACCAGTGTTATCCAACCTTCCATGCTATTTGTGCACTGATTATTTATTGTTAATGTGGTCCAGACTGTGGACAAAATGCATAGTTTCTTAATTATTTATGTGTACAGGAAGATTAATGATACACTAGCATTTACAAAGTAATGTAGTCAACTGAAAAGGTTGTGTTTGGGGGGCAAATAAATTTCTTTTTAATTGCTTTCCATCACAAGGGTCTGTCCCAAATAAACTAATTCTATGCCTTTCCAGGATCAATTGATGTCTATTGCTGTTCGTACTAGTATGTTTTTTAATCTTCTCAGAGCAAGATACATATATACATACATATATACATACATATAGAGCTAACGATAGATATGAAAAAGATGACAAGAGCTTATTGATAGATTTAAAAAAAACTAACTCAGGTTTACAGAAAATGAAATGCCTAACTTCTGACAGTTGACTAAATAGAATAACCTGCCAGTTAAGTTCAGAACAGAAACACCCCTCTGGCTCAGTGCAAAGATTATTTCAGAATACAGGAAAAATACTGGAAAAAAAGGTTGTTATTAGAAAACATCTCTCCATCCCATACTCACTCCCCTAAGAAGAAAAATGGTGGGAGCATTCAAAATTTATTGAAACATTTTTGATATTTGCGTATTATGTCTGACAAACACAAACAAGTAGATTTGGTACAAATTTTGTCTGGGGTTTTTTTTCTTCTTGTTAATATTTAGGTGCAAACAGTGAAAGTTTTAAAGTGTATAAGAGTTACATTGATGTACTTAGAAGCACAGTAAATCCAAATCATAAGAAAAACAATAAGAAATACATTTAACTACCTGTCACTTCCCTCTAGAGAGCTGTTGTCATAGAGTGCACCTTTCAGACATATATGCAGCTTTGGTTTTCATTAATGTGTCTAAAGGACAGATGTAGATCTCCTAGATAATGCGAACAATTGAGTTGAACACCGAATGCTCTAAGGAAAAACAATTTAAATGTATTTATTTTAGTATGGAACAAGAGTAACTACATCTGACTAAAGGAGAATCATCTCTTAGTAAGTCATATTTTCCCAAACAGTATTTCCATATAAAATCAATAGCAAGTTTACTTGAACTGTATTACTTTGAGCAAGTAGAGCTCCATAGAAGAGATAATAGTTCTGATTCAAGTTTCTGTAATAGAAAAGGTAAGAATTGAACTCCACCTTGGATGATAACCCTGACATTTCTTTCATTTCTCTTTGCTGTGAGAACTACATAATTTGTTCCAGTCAAAAGGGAAATTTGTTGTATGGAAATGGAAGAAATATCATTGCTCCTAAACAAGAAGCCTCTGCTCAATTTCATTTGAAAGAGCTTTGGGGCTGTACCAGTGCCCCTGGTAACAACCCAGAAGGAGATAAGAGCATTTGATTCTATTTTGGCATTAGCACAGCTGCCACCCTAGGCCCCCTGCTAAATCTCCTCCAGTCTCACAGCTGCAAAGACCATGGAGAACCCAGGCACAGGTATATGGTACTGGCTTGTGTGGCAAGGTTTTTAGAGGGGTTAGAGTGGAACAGAGACTACAGGGAGTGTCTTCTGTGACAGGTTTCCTCCATATCCAACTGAGTCAATGCCAGCCAGCTTCAAGATGGACCTGACACTGGACAAGGCCAAGCCCATCAGCAATGGTGGTAGCACTTCTGAAATAACATACTTAAGGGAAAAAAACCACCCCAAATAACTTTCACAGCAGCAGCAAGTGGAGACAGGAGCAAGACTTCCCCAGAGGAAGAAACAACAGACAACTGACTGCAATCCCCATTCCCACCTTTCTTTTGTTCTATAATCTCTCCCTGTCCAGCTGAGGAGTGGAGTCCTCCAGTGGCTTGGTGGGCACCTGGCATCCAACCAGAGTCAGACTACTACAGTGAGATAACATGGCACAAGCCTACTTTGAGAGAGTACTCCATCAAAGCAGCACTTTCCTCTTTTTCTGATCCTTGTCTTGCTAATATATGGATTTTCTTAGCACCCCAACTGATTATCATGATAGACCTGAGAGGATACAAAATAGAAAATATGATTTAGGAAAGAGAAAATGAGAACAAGTGGTACATCTAGCATTTCCTTTTCATACTATACACTAGTCATGTCACTTAACTTTCAATTACTGTGGTAGCAGCGCAGTTTTTATTTAAAAATAAGTAAAGCAGAAGATAGAAGCAACCAGAATCCTGAAGACTAAAATCATACCAAAGAACACAATGAAAACCTAGGAGAAGCCACTATGGAAATTGTATCTTCACAAGGCAGAGACCTTGTTTTTCCTACAAACATGCGTTTAAAGAACTGCTTCTAAGTCAGACAGATACAGGAAGAGTTATGTTGTCCATCCTGGAAAATGGCAAGTGACAGCTTTCCAGCTTTGTTAACTTTCGACTGATTAACCAAATGGTTGTTGCATTTACTAGACAGTTGTGCAGCAGTTACTAGTGTGCTTACAGAGAGTTAGCAAGGAACACAAGCTCATCAAACTGGTCAAAGCTGGTCAAACACAAGCTCATCTTTCTTACTTGTTTGGGTGTGGGTTTTTTTAGTAACCACCCACAGATATCAAACTGATGTACTGGCCTTTTCCAAGAATTACAAAGTCGAATTACAAATGCACACAGAATTAGATTTCCAGAAAAGTGTCAAGAATATTAAGTTTCTACCCAAATAAGAAGAAAAAAGAGCCTTAAATTTATATTCAAGCACTGTAAAATAATTACTACAAATAGAAATCAGAGAAAAGCCTGTTAGTATAATATCACAGAAAATTCTATAGTATTTTTCCTTATTCCCTTTCAACTAAAAAGAACTCTTTCCACCATGATAAGAATATATTTCCATGAAATTGATAAATTCCATCCTAAGGCAAATTCACAAATATTATTTTTGCCAGACTCTGACCAGCATACATAAGTCTGTTAATATATTTTTTATCTTGCAAAAAACTAAGGAGCTTGTGCTTGATAGAGAGATATGAGTTCCACAGAAACATCAGCACATGTTCTGTTATGATATGGTTATTTGCAATAACATTCCCATCAGATTGATTTATGCCAGGAAATTGAAGATATTTTTGTCCCATCTTAAGGCACGACCACAGAGGATTTTCAAAGTGTCTCTAGGTAACAATCTGAGAAGATCAGTACTGTAGAAGAAATGCACCATAACAACTTGCTGTCAGCTACTAACTCAGACCTTCTGTGCAAACCTTTTGGTTCAATAAACACATGGAATATAAGAAGTTGGTATTTATGAGAAAAAGCAAGAGTCTCATCTTCAATTTACACTCCATTTCTCTTTAAAACTAACAGCAGAACTAATATATTCAACTCAGATGCTACCCAGTAGGGCATTAGGAATCCAGGAGGATGGAGCAATAGTATGTTGAGTGTTCCTTTTGCACCTTGTTACAGCTCACAGGAACCAAGAACTGACTAGGCTATGGGACAGGCACTATGATGAGTCCCTGTCTGGACAGCTTGGAATTGAAGGGAAATCTGACAAGGGTGCAATAAACAGTCTTCAAATAAAGAGCTACTTAATAAGAGGTACCAAATCTTGTCAATGCTTGATTAGACCGTAAAAGAAAGGGATTGTATTTGAAAGGCATTAGGGAAATATTTTTAAGGAAGAGATAAAGAACTAAGATAATAGATTGCATAGATGGATTGTGGAATCTCTATCTTTTCAGGATTTCTCTTTGGTTGTTTCTTTGGCATTTTGTTTCTTAAATAAAGGGTAACAATCACAGAAAAATACAAAGCTGGTCCTTATTTGGGCAGATGTTCAAATATAAAATATTATTAACTTCCTTGTCTGATTTTCAAATGCTGAACTTTCATCTCTAAATCTACATATGCAGTTACTTTGTCTGTGGGTCTCATTATTTCTAAATTTGTAAGGTTTTCAGCCTGCCAGTAGCTAATTTTCTTCTCATGAGAAACATCTGTCAATGTTGAATATTCGAAATACGAAGTAACAGCAAGAGAGCAAGCTCGTAGCAAGAGCTTAGCAGTGCATCATTAAGTTTTTAGAACTAAAAAATCTAACTAAAGAAAGCACTGTAAAAATATTTTTCACTGTTTAATGGTATTGATTATTCCTCTGAACACACACAGTATTGTGCAACTATATAAAATGGTGTTAATCTCTTTGGAAAAGGCCCCTATATGAAGCTCTGTTTCCTTCTTTATGACAGATTTTACAAGGAATAGAATAACTGCATTCAACTTAATACAGAGATAGAAGATAAATGTAATCTAACTTTGATTTTGTCCATCCCTAGCAAAGGTCTTTATTTGGGACGTAATCAAAGGTGACCTCACTTAAAAAGGGATTGTCAGATTTCCACAGTCACAGAAATATCCAAGAGTGAAGTACATCATCAGAATTGCAGGCAACAGAGGATTTACAGCTCAGGAAAGACTAGGAAATAGTATTTTTGGAGGTGCCAAGAATTTCAGAGCAGAGAACACAATTCAAACAAGAACTAAACCTCATCTGCCAGCAACAGACATTGAATAGGAAAGCTTAAAGATTTTGCTCTGGTGAGCAGCCAGAAGAATTTCTTAAGCCATTTGTTTCTAAATTCTTAGCTGTGAAATACACTTTTTTTTCTGGAATTTTAAAACACTTTTTGCAAAGATGCAAAACAAGCAAACCAAAGTAATTTATGCAGCAATTTTTCTGGACGTCAGAATTATCATACATGGAAATAACTCATCCACTGTGCTGCTAGTCTACGTAAGACTTTTGTCTAGCTGTCTGTGTCAGAATCTGACAACACTGCCTTATGCTGTATTTTTTTAAACAGGCTTGCTATATATTTTCCCCAACACTGTTGTGGTCCCATTATCAGCACCAGGAAACACCTACAACTAGCACTGACTTTATTAGGATCAGTAGATATTTTCTACCTATGGAAATCATCCTGCTCCAAACTCAAAAGGATAACACATGAATTATCATCTTTGCAACTTCATTGATTAAATATCCCTATATTAAGCTAACTCAGGGCAAAAGGAAAAGCTCTAACATTGGTAAATGTGACATGTTTTCCTCTTTGTGAGATATGGCTTCACTTCAACAGAAAATTAAATAAATTTAGAAATTTCTATTTTCTTGGCAATGCCCTTTAAATCCTGCTGAGAAAAAGCAGTTCTCTGCTTGAATATTTTTAATGCATTTAAGATATCTCAGGAAGACAGTTCCGTTTCACAGGGAGTTTCATACTGCATCTTTCCAAACAGAAACCAAGACCACGCTGTGAGACAGAAGAAATAAAAAAAGTTAGAGTCAGCATGCTCTTTCTTTTGGTAATTCAATTAATAATTTTTTAAAAATCCTGTTATCGTGTTGGGTAGAAGCGGCAGTAAGTGAAATTAATTTAATACATCACTGTTTTAAATGCTATTGTTTCTTACTCAGATTCTAGTGCTTAGCTGTGGAGTAAACTCATACTTGCTGAAAATCATTCAGCAGATTTGCCATGGAGATAACAACGAAAGTGCTTCAGTTTAAAGTGCTTCTTTTTCAAATTCTTTATTTTACCAAAATCTCTGTGAGATGAAACCAAGATTAAAAAGGACACTTGAACTAGACAAACAAGTGAATGTAGTGGGAAAACAGAAGGAATATCTATAATTCCTGTGTAAAATTTCTGCACATGGCATTAGACTTTTTGTGATATCTTTCTGTATTGAAAGAGTAAAATTACTTTTAACTAATAAAAATCTATTTAGAAACAGCCATTCCTAACCTTTTAAAGAATAAAGTGTAAAATGAAAGTGCAAACTATTTTTACATTGAAAACTTACTCCTCCATGGTTATTTTAATATTTTCGTCTTACATAGAGAGAAAAAAAGAATAGATAAACCTACTCTCACTTTTTGTTAGCCTCCTCAGAAACTAGGACCGTGGCAGGAGCTTTTATCATGGCAGTTTAACCCAATTTACACACATAATTCTAAAATTTATGGTCTTAATTTTCCTTAGTTTTAAACTAATATTGTTTTAGTTGATATCTCCATGAACACTTGACACAGTAAACTTGAAAAATGGAAAGTAAAAGTCAGAGAAGAACTGAGTATTTTGTCACTAAAAAAAACCCACAAAATACTGTCATAGTCTTCACTCTAAGTAGGAACCTGTTCACTTGCTTCACATCTGCCTTTTAACACGAGGCAAATTTACCCACTATGAGCTTTTCAAACACAAATTATAATAAAAATTAGTTTTAAAGCTTGTGACCACGTAAAAAAGCAGTAAGTGACCAAAAAAACCCAGTAAGTACACTTTCAGAGTGGCCCTTTCCATACAGCTTTATTTTACTGCAAAATTTATTTAAAGTGGGGGGTTTATTTGTTGCTTGGTAGATCTTTTTCTTTTTTAACATGCTGTTTTACTCCTTTTCTGTTTGCAAATATTTTGCAATGTGAAAGCTGTTTGTTATAATCATCAATTGTTACTGAGATAGGCACTAGGGGAAAACTTGTCCTGTGCATCCAGTTCTTAATCAAAATACAGGTGTTCAGATTGAACTGTTTGGTGGTGGTTTTTTGCATTTATTTATTTTGATCTCAGACTAAAAAGCAGATAAATCCAACTTCATTACTGTTTGAATTCTAAACAGCAATGCCCACCACAGGGATGTCAGAAGATACTCAAATCCTGGTGGGATACCTGGGCAGCTAAGCCATTTGCAATTATATAAACTAAAATACAGAGATAACAATCTGAATTTAGGATTCACTATTTTGCACATAGCATTTTGATTCACTATAAAATGTATCCGCTGTATGATCAGGTTTCCAACAGTAATGAAAAGAAAACAAGAAAAGCTATATGCTGAGCAAAAACTAAGATAAAAAACCTAGGAAAATGACATACATTGTGAGAAAAGTTGGGCTTGAGATAGTAAATGAAGTCTATATACCAAAAGGCATTATTTTTCTGAACTAGAAAAAAAGCCTTCTTGTTTAAAATTGTACTAGTAGGCTTAGTTCCTACTAACCTATCAGATGTATTTTGAGCAGAGAATGAAATATTACCAAAAATATACAGCGTAACTGAGATTTCAAGAACCAATATCATCCTAATCAATGTATTGCATGGAGGTATTTAAATCCCAACAGAAGGGGATCCAAGTTGCATGGGGCTGAAATACAAATTTCCTTGGCTACAATATAAAAAAATGTAAGTGACTAAAAATGAGAATCAATAAACTCCAAAAGAAAACTGGAGACTGAAACTATACACCTATTACACCAGCAAGAATATGATAGCTGAAAGCACTGTTCTTCACTAATGAGATATTTATCTTCAGTAAAGTAGGAAAATGTTGATACTTCTCCATTTTTGTCACTACAGTTTCCACAGCCATTTATGAAGGAAAATAGAGAGCCATAAGTAGCTTTAAAAGTTGAGTTTCATACCCAAAAACCCACTCAAAAGTATATCTTAAAACATACTAGCATCTATCCCTAGCTACAGAATGATAAAAATCCTACTTAACCAGTTTCTGCTATGAAGTAGTCCTAAAGGAAAAGCTTTACAAAGATGCTTGCAAATAGAAGGCTTATCTATGGAGCTATACTACTAAATTTTCAAGTCCTTAAAGGTTTTGCAGACACAATCACTGAAAGAGGTATTATATTGCACTAGAAAAATGCCTGAACCGAGTACCTAGAAAGCATTTTTGAGTGAAAGAGAAAAAAAATTCAGCCAAAAAGCTTTAAATTAAAACAAAATCTTTGGGTGAACATGTGTACACAACTCCTCTATTCTTCTTTCTATTCATCTTTCCTGCAGCGTCAGCCGAACATGTTCTCTATTTCTCTGCAGTTCACAATCTATCATAATTTAACTTTTTTCTACCAGTTCAAATCACATAGAAACGTATATTTATCAGATGAAATTGTAACACATAAAAGTGTAAAAAAAAGTTTGCACATAGGTAAATTATATATTGTTCAAAGCATCCGCATATATTGTGCTTTCAGTTTTATAAACAAATAAACCACTTACAGACCTATACATGGTTATCATTCAATTTTTCTGCACTGTTGTACTTGCCACAGAGAGCATACAGAAAGAAAGAAACTATTCAATTTTGCAGTACAGGTGTGAAGAGGCAAGAAACAGAACATCATACAGACAATTGAAAGGTCAGACTTGGTGCTACAGGCCTTAGAAAAATATCTGTCTCTATCCTCAAATGTAATGCTGGTGTACAGAGCTGAGGTAGAGAGAAGGGACAGATCAGAAAGAAGACTGATGCAACTCAGACAATAAAAATGACCAGGTTGAAAAGGAGAAGAGAAAAGCAGCTAGAGCTGTTGAAAGAAGGATGAGAAAGACAAAAGCATGAGAGGTAAACATGTAAGAAACACTGAAGGCATCCAAGACTGCATATGCTGCCTGACTGCTACAAGCCTTCAATTCTGAGCTACCATCATCTGGAAGGAGCACTACAAACATGTAATAACTCATTAGCCTATTGTCTTGGTTTGAAAGACAGGTATCTGCTAAGGAGGGGCAGGACCTCCTTAGGAAATGTGGAATCCAAATCCCCTCCCTCCGAATTATTATAATTTAAGAAATTAAAGGGGCTTTCA
>VZUI01052058.1:0-38620 GCA_013401135.1 Cettia cetti | reverse complement strand
TGGGGATTGAGGGATGGGGATTGAGGGGTGGGGATGGAGGGATGGGGATTGAGGGATGGGGATTGAGGGGTGGGGATGGAGGGATGGGGATTGAGGGATGGGGATTGAGGGGTGAGGATTGAGGGATGGGGATTGAGGGATGGGGATTGAGGGATGGGGATTGAGGGGTGGGGATTGTAGGGATGGGGATTGGGGAATAGGGATTGAGGAATGAGGATTGAGGAATGGATATTTTGTGGTGGTTCAGTCCTTGCATACCCCTGAATGTCATTTCTGTGCTGGTGATTCCCTCATCCAGGAAGCTGAGGCTGACAAAATCCAATCTCCTCTTAAGTCTGATCAGGATAATTCACAATGAGCTAAGCAAAAGGGAATTATTTTTAATAAATCAAATAAAAGTTAAATAAAGCTGTTTGGGAGCTGCTCTGTGATGGACCATCCACATCAACTGGGGGAAATACATCACTGGAATTCCTGCTCAGGTGTCCAGAGCTTCCCAGACCCTCATTAACTCCCTGTTAATGGGGACAGTGATGACACCGCGGGGGATGTGGAGGGGAGTCACAGCTCTGACACAGCCTGGGGACAGCACAGCGAGGTGGGCAGGGGAACAAGGGGTGACAAAGGGGAGAGGAAGTAGCTGGAGGTGTCCAACCCACACTGAGGAGCCACGGAACATCCTGGTGTTTGTACTTCTCTGTAACCCACCCACCACTCCCAGGGCTGACAGAGATGTATTTTTAGCTGCTGCAGCACAATTAAGTCTTCTCGTTAGTCTCAGGAGGAGAAGGAGGCTGTTGGTTTACTTGCAAATGCTTGAGGTAATTCTCTAATGGCTCCTCCACCATTACCCAGACTCTGTTTTCCATCTCTTATCATATGTAATCCCTAATGATTCCTCCGTTATGTCCTGTTTTATTAAAGCACCATTGAACTATAGCCTATTGATTTAGATTTCACAGACAATTGAAATTTAAATTGACTCCAAATTGAATGTCTCCATGCAATCTGTGTTCTGCACTAAAGATAGATAAAATGCTTCTATTTTTGATAACAACTTATAGCGGAGGCACATTTTAATTTCAGGAAGCGCAGAAGGGCGTCAGGATTTCCATGACAATGGCAGGTGGCCGGGTGGCAGCAGCTTCCTGACCCCTCGGGGCATTGCTGGCCCCCGGGGCTGGTGGGGAGCGGCAGGGCAGCGTGCACGTGGTCATTTGTGCTGGATTTAGAGAAAAAAGGGGCTTAATGCCATGAAGCCTGTGGCTGGGGAATTCCTGGAGGGCTCTTGGCTTCCTGAGCACCAGCTGAGCCACCTGTGCTGGCTGCCCGAGGTGCCAGTGGGTGCTTGGCCACTGGGATGCTTTTCATAAATCACAGAACCATGGAATTCCAGGCTGGTTTGGGTTGGAAGGGATCTTCAAGCCCATCTCGTTCCACTCCTGGCCTGGGTCAGGCTGCCAGTGCTGCTGAGGGATGTCAGGGGGTGCTCCAGCTCCTGTCCCATGCTCCTGTCCCCAGGCAGGGGCTCCAGGGCTGCGGGGATCACCCTTCCTGACAGGGCTGCATCCACCACCAATGAACAGCTCATTGCAGGGTGGAATTATCTCCACTGGCATTGGGGTCTGCTCCAACACAGACATTATTCCAGCAGGAGGCACACGAGCAGAGCTGGTGGCAGGCCACAGCCCCTAACTCTTGGATATTTACACCAGAGCTCCTGGGAGGTGCAGGAGCAGGGCCTGGAGCTGCAGGGATGGCCACACTCACCCTGAGCTCCGAGGGGACACCCAGGGATGGGGCACAGGGAGTGGGGAGTCACAGTGCCAGGTCTGGGCACAGCTCCCCTGTGCTCCTGGGCTCCCAGCCCAGCCTGGTCTCTGCACCCCCAGAGCTGGATTTAGCCCTAATTTGTGAATAAAACCTGGAAGACATTTGGGGTCCAGTGGGGGTTTCCCCTCTGGTGCCGTGCTCCAGCTGCTCGCTCCCTGCTGGTTCTGCTCTGCGTGTGCTGCTGGTGGGATTCCTGCAGTGTCCTGAGCAGGGCCAGCAGCTGGATTGATGGCCCTTGGGGGTCCCCTCCAACTCCAGATATTAGCAAAAAATTCTTCCCTGTGAGCATGCTGAGACTCTGGCACAGGGTGCCCAGGAAAGCTGTGAGTGTCCCTGGATCCCTGGCAGTGTCCCAGGCCAGGCTGGACAGGGCTTGGAGCCACCTGGGACAGTGGAAGGTGTCCCTGCCCGTGGCAGGGGGTGGCACTGGATGAGCTTTAAGGCCTTTTCCAACTCAGGCCATCCCAGGATTTCCCAGCCATCAGGGCTGTGTGTGGGACCAGTGCATGCTCCAGGGGTGGGAGACCTAAAAAAACCTGCTGGCATTGGTGCTGCCCACCTGGAAGGACAAAACCCCCTCAAACACCTCTGCTGAAACCCACCTGCCTTTGAAACCCACCTGAATTCCTGCAGCCAGAGCTGTCACCCAATTTCTCAAGGCACTATGGTTTTCTCCAAATGATAGACAGTAATTAAAACTCAGCTAATAACCTCCTCACTCCTGACATTTCTACAGGGGTTTTCTTCACCATTATCTACATATAGATTAAAAATTGTAATTGGACCAGAGATAGGGTTAGAAAAATCCACCCCCTTCCCACTGATCGTTTGCTGCTGAGTGACACTTGGAAATTTTATTTAATCCGAGGAAAATTGAGCTGAACTCCAGTAAAAGTTGAGTTAACGTGAAGTACCTGTGTTGGGTAGGAAATGCACTTGGCTGAGGGACGAAAGGAAAGGGTGGGAAAGCGGGTGGAGCAGCAACAGGGATCATATCCATGTTTCCATACCAAAAAAAGTTTAAAAAAAAGGAAAAATTGATGATGTTGGCAGCACCAGGTGCTTTAAAGATTCATTGGGAGCAACCAATGAATCAATCCAGCAATTCCCAAGCTCTTGCCATGCTATCCCATGGTTCTTCTTTTCCTTGGAATGCCCAGCTGCCCCCTGGGCATCCCGGGAAAGCAAAGATCCTGTGAATTCCGTGCATCCTCACACCCATCCCAACCCCACCATGACTATAGACACTTAATTATGACCTCAATAATTATTATACCACAGAATTAGTAATGGGATAATGACAGCATTTATTGGAAGCGGTGACATATTAACTAAGCGGGGCAGTATTAATTGCAATGGTGAATTATTCTCATTGCCACAATTTCAATTCTTGTTTTGTCACTATTACATTTATGACAGCAATAATTACATCTCTAAAATACTCATTATTGGGAGATATACAGAATAAGTCTGGATAAATGCTGCAATTAAGGGATAATGCTCCTGGTGGGGAGTTGAGGAGCAAGAAATGGCTTTTTAGGCTGGTTTTAAGGGCTCTCCTGATGGAGATGACCTTTCACAGGATGAAGGCTTGGCACGGGGGAAGCATCCTTGTTGGCACAGGGATCACAGAGACCCCAGGGAGGCCTCAGCTCCTGGAGATGGTTTGAACTGGGATGTCTGGGGGTGTTTCCACGAGCAGGGGTGCCCAGGGGTGCCAGTCTGGGGGTCCCTGTGAGCTGGAGTGCCCGGGAAGGATCATCAAGACCAACAAATCCAACCCTCAGCCCTGGCCCAGCACACTGATCACCACTAACCTCTGTCCCCAAGGACCTCTGTCCCCATCCAACACATTTTCTGAACCCCTCCAGGGATGGCGACACCACCCCCCGCTTCCAATGCCCGGCACCTTTTCCATGAAGAGATTCTTCCTGAGGCTGTTTCTCCTCTCATTTGCTGCTAGGGAGAGGAGCCCGACCCCCACACGACTCCATCCCCCTTCCAGGGACTTGTGGAGAGCAAAAAGGCTCCCCCTCCACAATCCGTGCTGCTCTCGACCCAATTCCTTCTCCTGAGCCAGAACAAGGATGCTCGTCCTGCGGAGCGTCCCCCCTCCCTGCTGCTCTTTCTCCAGCCGCATCCCGTCCCTGCTCACCCAGCGCGCTATTCCCGGCGATCCGCGGCTGGCTCGGCGGTCGCGGACGCTCGCAGCAGTCCCCGCTGCTCTGCCTCCCGCAGGTGTCGCGGTGTGTCCCCACACGGTGTCCCTCTTCCCCCGCGGCACGGCCGCGTCCCGCCCCGCCAGCGCCGCCATCCATCACGGCCGGCGCGGCGCTCCTCCCGCAGACAATGAGGGGAGATCGGGCTTTTCAGGAGCGCCACTTTGTTGTTTGTACAAAGGAGTTGGGCTGTTAACACGTGTAAGGTAATGGGATCCCCCCCGGCTGCGCGGGGCTCTGCCTGATGGATTACCCACCCCATTCATCTAAATTATGTCACGGGCAATGAGCGGCTTGCTTCATCTGCCCAAAGCCACGGCCGGGGTGGCAGCGCTGACACGCGCTGGTGGCTCAGGGTCACGGCGGGACAGCCCTGTCCCCACCGTCCAGCCCGCTGTGACATCGGGGTGACATCCCCCGGGCAGCCCCCGGGGCGCAGGGCGGGTGCCAAGCCCAGGAAGGTGCTGCTGCTGTGGGTCCTGCCCCGGCTCTGGCACGGAGAGTCCCCCCTGTGGTTTTCCAGGCATTCCGGAGCTTAAAGGAGCTTATGGAAGAGATGGAGAGTGGCATGGGCAGGTAGTGATAGGAAAAGAGGGAATGGTTTTAAATTACAAGAGGAGAGGTTTAGATTTGATGTTGGGAAGGAGTTCAGAGGGCAGTGAGGGCCTGGCTCAGGGTGCCCAGAGAAGCTGTGGCTGCCCCTGGACCCCTGAAGTGCTCAAGCCCAGGCTGGACAGGGCCTGGAGTAAATCGATCTGGGGCAAGGTGAAGAATTTCTTCCTCTAAGTGGAGAATTTCTTCCTCTCACCCACGTCAGCTCCCAGCTGCACAGAATCCCCAGGGATCACACCAGTGACAGCAAATTGGGTCCATCCCTGCTCACACAGCCCACGCTGGGGCTCACCCAAAGCAAGAATCAAACTGGTTTATTTTAGAGATGAAGAAAGGAAGCAGAGAAGGGAGAGAACCCAATTTTCCTCCCAATTTGGTGCCACACTGACGCCTGGAGATGGTGTCTAATTTGACAAGGCCGTTGGTCCTGCAGTGATGGTGTTTGACTAATGACAGGACGAACTCTCTGTCAGTGCTGCCTGCACTGGAATAGCCCTGGGCAATCACCCAGCCTCATGTTCCAAATGTGGCAAAGGAAATTGTCTAATAAAGCGATAAAGTGAGGGACTCACTAAATGATTTGTCTTTTAACTTTTGTAATGGATTTTTTCTCTTAACATTGTTTTATGTTGGAATACAAAAAAATTATTACAAGTAATTAGAGTCATTTTGATTCAAATCTCTGCTTGGGCTTGACATATTTTGCATACTTCCACCCCATATAACAAGTCAGCTCATAAAAATGCAGGCAGCTCGGAGCGTGGCGGCTCAGGCGAGAGCCGGGGTTGTCTAAAGCACCGTCAGATGCCTTTGCCTCAGAGAGGGGAGGGAGGGGGGATCCAGCACCACGGAAATTTATTTGGTCTCATTAGGGAGCAAGGAAGAAGTGAGCTCTGCATGGCCACGGCGTCACGGCTCCCCTGGCACCGGCTCAGCCCAGGATTGGCACCGGCACAGCTCCCACCACAGCTCCCGGGCACACACACCCCCAGGAGCCAGCCTGGGAGGGGAAGGTCGGGTGTTTCATCCTGATTCTTCAGCACTCTGAGTGTGCACAGGCCCTGGGAGGCTCTGAGCAGCGATTTGTCCACCCTGCCTAAAGCAGGAGTGTTTGAGCACAAAGGTGCTTGGCAGGCATTGTCTCCCCGCTTTTTCTTCCCTGGGGTGATCATGGGCTCATCAGCATTTTAATAATGTGATAACGGATGGAGTCACGCACAGGCCGTGGCACAGATCCCCATCAGCCTGGCACACCGAGCGGGGCACAGCCTCTGCACGCAGGGCACCGCTGGGGCTGTGCCACAGGGGAACGTGCGCAGGGAGTTAGAGGGCACCGCGTGGAACTGCCCACGGCAATGCCCAGCCAGGAGTGCTCTGCATGGGGAGGAGGGAGAGCTCGGAATCAGAGTGGCTTTCTGAAGGCAGCACTCAGCCTCTTCAGGAGCAGCTCAGGACAGGGCAGGGCCACCTCTACAGGCACCAGGAGCAGGGTGGTTCTACCCCAGCAGCCAGGTCTGGGCTGTTTCCCTGTGCCCCAGTTCCCTGGCACAGCTCTGGGCCCTGCCCTCCTGCCTCTCCTGCCCAGCACACCCTGGCCCAACCAATCCACATCCCTGAGGGCTGTCACAGCAGCAGCAGCAAGGGGCTCAGTCCCAGAGGACTGGGAGGTCAGACAGGAGGCCTCAGTGCCAGGCTCTGTGCCAGGATGCCCGATTTAGCCCTGAGCATGGCTGAGTGGCTGCCTGGTGCTCATGCCGGGGCTGGTGGTGCTGCTTGGATCCCCAGGACTGTACCAGAGAGGAGCTGGAGCCGTTCAGCTGAGTCCAAACCCTGCTTGGCTCCCCAGAACAGGGACAGGGAGGAGTCTGAACCCTGCCTGTCCCCCGTGGAGGGCCCATGCCACGCTGACAGCGCCGTAGATCTGCCCCCGACAATCAGATGGGATCTTTTACCCGCCGCTTTCTGTATCTCACCCTGTACACAGCATCTCAATACCAGATCTTATTCTTTCTATTTGTCTTGTTTGAAAGCCCCTGTGTAAGAGAGACAATTTTTTAACTGTAAGATGGATTGCCTGGAGCTGTGCGACAGCAGGGACGGGAGGCAGGGGATGATGGATAACGTACAAATGATTAGAGGACAGGCCGCACAAATTCAGATGGAGAAAAAAACCTTCCCGGCAATGTCACGGCTCCCTCCCCTCTGGTCAGTGCTGGCACGAGCCCCCAGCAGTGCCCACAGCTCCTTTTTTGCAGAGCTGGTGGGTCTGGCACAAACCCTGCCCCTCCTCACGGCTGCAGAGCTGCACCAGGTGCTGCAGGATCCCTGCAGCCTCGCTCAGCCACCCCACCTGCACAGCGAGGGCACAGCGTGGCACGGGCAGCTCTGCCCAGGGCTGCTCCCAGGGCAGGCTCAGGCTGAGAGGCTGCTCAGTGCCAGAGACAGGGGGCAGGGGCAGCTGCAGGGAGACCTTTGCTGCCAGACCAGGCCTCTGCCATGGTGCTTGCCAAAGCTGAGCCCTTTTTCCAAAGAGGATGCTCCAGCCTGGCCCTCTGGCTGCCAGGGCCTAGCTGAGGCAGGATGCCACCCTGGGGTCAGCAGTTCCCCTGCCCTGCTGTGTGCCAGGCCCCCCCAGCCGTGTGGCACTGCCCTGGCACAGCCCTGACCCCTCAGCACAGCACCCACAGCCGTGCAGGGTGGGGACAGGGTGCTGGCACCGTGCTGGCACTGCCCAGGGACACGGAGGCGTCCCCATTTCCAGCCTGGCACGGGCTGCCAGCAGAGCTGTGCTGGGCATGGAGCTCCCTTCCCCAGTCTCATTAATCCTGATTTACAGGCGGAGGCAGCAGCCCAGGGCCCTCCTAACAGGCTGCCCAGGCTGATGTGTCTGAGCTGGAGGCGGCAGTGCCCGAGAGGAGGCCACGCTGAATTATTCAGATCCGCACGGGGAGGGGAGCGGGAGCTGCCGGCAGGGTGTGGTGGCAGTGTCCCGGCTGTGCCCCGGGTGCTGTCGGTGCCACACGCTGTCCCCTCACACATCGCGGGGACCAGCACGGCGCTGTCCTGAGCCCTGCTGTGCCCGGAGCTGCCACATGTCACCACTGCCAGCCCAGCCCCGCGGCACCCGCGGCTCTCTGCACAAGAGTGGAGCTTCCCCTCCATCTGCTCACCCAATCCAGATAGCAGCACCTCTATTACACCTCTGTTCAGCTATTTTTCAACTTAAAGGGCTAATAATGCCTTAATAAAACTCTTTAATTACAGAAAAACGTCCTTTATTAAACATAATCACCATATGGTTGCAAAGTACTTATGGCCACATCCGTTACCTGGGAAAGTGAGGCTGCTCCGGTGTCACCGGCACCGACATGAGCAGGGTGTGTTCGATTTATCCCACAGCACCCATGTCCGTGTCCTGAAGGTCAGAGGAGTTTGTTTGTCCCAGGGCAGGGGTGGGAACCTTCCCCTGGGCAGCACCTGCCGCGTTTCTGCCTCCTGAGCCCCTTCAGCGCTTGCGGTGGCCCCGGGCTGTGCTCACAGGGCAGCTCCAGACCCGCAGCACGGCCCTGCGGCCCCGGCCAGGCACGGGGACACCGGGGACACCGGGGACACCGGGGACACCCGGTTTGGTGGCAGGTGCTGGTGCCCGAGCCCCTTCCCCGGGGCAGCACAAACCCCCGATGAACCCATAACACGGAGACGCATTTTCCATGAGCTGCTGAACCACTGACTCCAAAGCAATTAGCAAAAGTAATGAACTTCAGTGCTGCGGCATCGAGGGGAGCCATTAACCCCTTCTCCTCCGCTCGAGGTGACTGGAGACGCTGGTCCATGCAGAGCTCGGGACACTCCCGGCATCCTGGTGCTGGCTGCTGGCACCTGTGCGAGGTGACAGTGACACAGCCAGGTGTCCCTCCTGCCTTCCCACCACAGCCCCAGCTGCAGGGAGAGCCCTGCAGAGCCCCGATGGTCCTGCATGCACCCGTCCCTCTCCAGGACAGACATCGAGGCACCAAGTCCCGGGATCAGTGCAGGGTGTCAGGAAGCTGCCCAGCAGGGTGTCAGGATCCCTGCAGGGTGTCAGGGATGAGAGCAGGCTGTCAGGGATCAGTGCAGGGTGTCAGGAATCCCTGCAGGGTGTCAGGGATCCCTGCAGGGTGTCAGGGATCAGTGCAGGGTGTCAGGGATCAGTGCAGGGTGTCAGGGATCAGTTCAGGGTGCCAGGATCCCTGCAGGGTGTCAGGATCCCTGCAGGGTGTCAGGGATCAGTTCAGAGTGTCAGGGATCAGTGCAGGCTGTCAGGGATCAGTGCTGCCTGCACAGGACAATGTTCTGCCTCGTGGACTCATTTAATCCTCCAGCACACAGGAATTGATCACTCTGTGCAGGAGCAGCACATCACAGACACAAAGAAATGTCCCTTCCCAGGAGACCCAGACACAAGACCCTGGGAGAGGTTTTCTGAAGACAAAGGGGGCTGCAGGGACACCTTTGCACCCCTTGTCCTCACCCAAGGCTTGGAGTGAAGCTGGAGGAGAAGGAATTGCACTCATTTTTCAGCTGCTGCAATTTTACGTGTAATTAAGTTTATTAATTGTGTATATTAGTGATGAAATGGAGACACATGACTGTGGGAGCCCGCCCCAGCAGGCATCCATCTCCCAGGCATCTCCCAGGGGAATTGGAGCTCTGTCACTGGGACATCCAGTGGGTCCCAGTGTCACCCCACTGCCCTCCCCTGTCCTGGAGCAGGGTGGGTGTTGCTGCTCCTAAAGCTTGTGCAAATGGGCCTCAGAACTGCTGCTGGGAGGCTCCTGGGGCAGGGTGGGGCTGGGGGCTGTTTGGAGCAGACTCTGCCCAGCAGCAGCAGAAGCCATCCAGACTGGCTTTGGCCACTTCCAGGGATCCAGAGGTGTCACAGCTGCTCTGTGCCAGACACCCTGAGGACAAGAAGAGAGATGGTGCAAATATGGGTGGGGGGGGAGATGGACAGACTGAGGCACCCAAAGGAAAAACAAGTCTGATCATTATTCATTATAAACAGATTAAAATCTGTTAGCTGCAGCATTCACCTGCCAGCCCCTCTGCCTGGTTTGTCTCAGCTCATCCCCAACATCCCCTCCTGGTCGGTGTGGCTGTCCCTTGGGGCAGGCAGGGGTCAGGGGACCCAGTGGCCACCAGCAGGGACACGGCAGAGGCCAGGCTCAGCACAGGAGGCTCCTCTGAGAGGTTTCTCCCCTGGGCTGCTCACAGGGGTTCAGGCCTATTAATGATTTGCTGATTCTCATGGCCCTGGGTGCAGCCAGAGGCTGAAAACTCCTCATTTCCCTGCTCCACAGCCCTGTGCAGTGATGAGCCTCTCCTTTAGATGCTGCCTCTCCTTTTGTCCTGATTGGAATTAGCACAGCACTCCCAAAGCACCGCGGGCTCTGCTGGAATGTGGCTCAGGAGCAGAGGGACACACACACTCCTCTGCAGGTGTCTGCCGGCAGGGTGGCAATGGCCATTTGCAGGGGGGAAAAAAAATGTGCCCTGCCACGAATTTCAGCTGTTTGCAATCCCACCCTCCACCCCAGGCCAGGGGGGCTGGGAATTGGTGCTTTCCCAAGCTCTCCTGCCTGCATTTGCAGCCTGAGCAGCCCCACAGTGCAGCCCCACCTCTCCCCAGGGCCGGGGTTGGTCCCAGCCAGGGACCTCAGTCACTCTTCCCATGACGTACTTTTTTGGGAACATCTGGTTAACATTTTCCAAACGAAAAGAGCTCTTCTTTGCTGAAAAAATGTGTTTTTTCCACTTCTTAAAATTGCTGAGATGTGTGAATAATTGTCCTTTTTTTAGCTTGCCCGAGGTGTTCTATCCTTACCCTCCTTTCCTGTCTGTAGGGTCAGAACCTGCCATCAGGGGCCCTCCAAAAACACCTTCCCTGGACACTGCCCACTGGATCAGCCTCTGCCTGCAGACACCCAGAAAAGGGGGGCAGGGCTTTGTTTTGGGGTTCCCCTCCTTGGGGTCACCTTTCCAGTCCCTGTGAGGGGACACAATTGTGGTTTGACTCCCAACCCCAGGAGCTGGGGGTGTCCCCACTCCAGCAGGGGCCTGGAGCTGCTCCCCACTGCAAGGACAGTGCTTGGGTGGCCTCCAGGCCCTGTGGCTTGCAGGGATGGGGTGACACCTTCACCCCACAGTCCCCACATCCTCCTCCTCCTCCTCACAGGACCCCAGCCCAGCTGTGGCTGCCCGGGCTAATGGGATTCTAAAGCTTTCTATGGAGGGGAGAGTTTGCATTATTTTTTCCCCCTTCAAACCTCCATCCCTCGGATTTGATCGGGCCCTCTGGGGACCAGGATGCCGTTTGATCTCATTTTGTGTTCCATTTCTGATGTTACACCTTGTCATGGTGTATTACGTGCCATCAAGCTCCGGAACGTGGTGACACGAGAACCTGATGCTACATGATCGACAAAAACACGCCTGTCCCCAGAGACCTGCTGACACTGTCAGCTCCACCACCCCGTGCCAGGCACAGAGCCCCTTCCCTGGCAGCTCCTGTGCCTCTCAGGAGAGGAGGGGAGCTGAATCCCATTAAACCTGATGTCCTGGAGCCTGACACCTGCAGGAAACGTGGCCCTAATTAGCAGCAGGACTATTCCAGAGGTGGTTTGAGCACCTTGAGGCTGGCTGTGCAGCACCTGCCCGTTTGCAGCAGGGCAGCGGCAGGAAAAACCTCGAGGGGCTGCAAATTCTGGGAAGAAAACCCCTAAAAACGGGCTCACATACAGCTAGAGCACCCCCTGCTCTGCAGAGGGATAGGCACACCAGGGGATATTCGGGCACAACAGCCGGGGGACGGAGGAGGGGAGGAACAGCAGCAGGTGATGCTCAGGGTGTGCTGGGCTGGAGGGCATCACCCCCCCGCCTTCCCCCGCTGCTGCCTGGGGGATCCTTGCTAGTTTAATCCGCAGTTATTTCCCTTATTTCCCTCTCCCGGGTTCCCTGACAATCGTTAATGTGCGAGTTGACTGATTTTCATGGTAATATGCTAAACAAGTGCCTCTTTCTCTTCGCAGCGATCGGCGGCTCCGCCAGAGCCCGGTGATAGACTTGGTGCACAATACCCTGATGCAGGGAATGTGGCGTGCCAAAGTAATTCCGAGTGAAATCCCGGGGGATTTATGTCAAGGACAAAATAGTGTATCCCATGGGTAAATATAGTTAGCACAGCTGCAAAACAGAATTTATTTCTTGTTTGCGATATCATTTGTAAAGTATGGCATAGGGGAAGCTTTAAAAATGAAATTATAGCAGGCAATAAAAAAAGCTCATAGCACTGTATTCAAATTATGCAACAGTAATATGCCGAGTTCATAAATAAACATCTCTTATTAACCCTTCTCGTAACAAAATGGTGGTTTTTCCCTGGAAAAAAACCCCACAGTCAGGGTGAAAAAAGCATCAACAAACATGGGTGAGGCAGGGCTGCAGATGGTGGTACCTGTGGGATCCGTGTTCCCACATCCCAGCTGAGCCCAGCTGCTGAGAAAGCAGGAATTTGGGGGGTGGGCATGGCAGTGACACACCCAGGCCCCAGCCCTGCTCCCCCAGCCCCTCCTGGGTTATTAAGCCAAGCTCAGAGCAGTTAATCAATTTTGTTTGCATATGCAGGGAGGGCGCTGCCATTTCATTAGCTCAAGTAAGGACTCAGCACACTTTGTGCAGCTTCAATAATTCTCTTTAAAGTTATTGAGAAATGGATGCTTAATTATATTTGCATATGAAAAATAGAGTCTAATTAGTTTGATTGATTATTATTTTAACCTTAACGACATTTTGAGTATCTGTCCCAACTAATAGCAAATGTATCGCTAATAAATCACGAATTTTTATGGCATGTTCTATCGAGCTTCCTTTTGAAATACATTTTATTAATCCACCAGAATGTATTGAAAGTGAAACAAGTCAAACAACCGCTCATTTATTAAACTGTTTAAATGTCAGATTTATACAAGTGTAATAGTACAGGAAATACATCCCCATGAAAGACATCTGTGGGCCAGGGACACTCCAAATCTTCGTTATTTTAGGGAAATATATTAAGGAGATAAAAATTCAATTATGTCATTTATTGCACTAAATAAATTTATATCGACTGGCATAAATGTTTTGCATTAGCAGATGTTCTCTCCTGCAAACTCTGGGATTTGCTGCGGCCCAGCCCGTGCGATCCCGGAGTGGTGGCACCTTCCAGCAGGATCCTGAGCTTTGTGGGACTCTGGGATCAGCTCAGCCATGGAAACACTGGGAAAAATCCCAGCTGGAGCAGAGGTGTCCAACGTGGGGCTGGGGGCCAGGCTGGGAGTGAGGAGGAGCCCCCCACCCACCCCGGGATCATAAGAACCTGGATTGCTTCTGCACTATCCGTGATTGGAATTCTTGTGGGGGGGTGGTGGTGTCCCTGCCATCAATGCCTTAATTAGAAATTAGGATAGCCACATTGGCATAAATTAAATCAGACTAAAGATGATTAACAAAGTAATGCAAGAAATCATTAAATTAAACCACTGCACCAAGTCCACTGCTGATCTATCACAAATTTGGGCTGCTAATGAGGTCTTAATTAGTGAGTTCGGTTGGAATAATTCATGTCATTCAATTTGGAGAAGATACTTTGTTTTTTTTCCAAGACTCGATGCAAATTTATCAACAAATGGGCCCACAAACAAACAAACAAACAAATAAACAAACAGACAAACAGACACGTCCCTGTGCCAGCTCAGCCCGGCCCTGGCAGCGATTGCTGGGAATTGCAGCAGAGGGATTGGTTCCCCCTTTTTCCAGGGCTGAGCCTGCCCCGCATCCTGCACCCACCACCCTGCCCATCTTTTTGGGGATGGACCCAGAGTTTCGTGCCCCAGCTGGGAGCAGTGAGAGGTGCAGCCCTGCCCCGGGGCAGGGACGCTCCCCGGTCCCCAGCGGGTGGCACCGCCGGGTCACCTCGCCGGAGGAGCAGCGGCTGTGCCACCGCAGGGCTGCGAGTGGCAGTGTCTGCAGGGTAATGAACCCGCAGCGAAGCAGCCCCAGCACTGCCAAGAGGAAGCCAGGAATGCTGGCTGCCAGCGGGGAGTGCCAGAGGGGCAGGAGAAGTCCTTGGGCTCAGCCCGCCGGGCTCCGCAGGCTCCCTCCAGAGGCAGAAGTTCGTGGAATCACGGGCTGGATTTGTTTGGAGGGGAGCTTAGAGCTCATCCCATTCCACCCACCCCTGTCACGGGCAGGGACACCTTCCACTAGCACAGGTTGCTCCAAGCCCCATCCAACCTGGCCTTGGAGACTTCAGGGATCCAGGGCAGCTTCCCTGGGCACCCTGTGGCAGGCCTCAGCACCCTCACAGAGCAATCCCAGGGGTGCTCAGTGTGGTGCTGTGCCAAGGACAGGGAGGGCAGCTGGGGTACCAGGGTCCCCAAAGGCCAGAGCAGCCCCTCAGCTGCACCACGTGGGTTGTGCTGGAGTTGGGAGCCTCCCAAATTGCCCATGGCAGGTTTGGGAAATGCCTCAGGGCTGGAAATTAGGATGGGGCAGCCAGACAGGGAACCCCCCAGCACCTCCCCTCCCACCCAGGGGCTTGTGATCCCTCTGCCCTGGATCCCCAGAGCCAGAGCTCCAGAAGTGGGTGGATTTTCCACCCGGAGTCTCTCCAAAATTGGGTGCTGCTGGGTCCCCCGTCCCAGCACAGCACGGGAGAAGGACAGAAAGGAACACTGATCCTGTCAGCCCTGCAATACAGAGCAGTGGGAACAAGGAATGATCAGAAAGAGCCAGGGAGGGTGACCTGGAAACCTCGTCTGCATGCACCAAGGGCTGCTGCCGTGACTACTGCGTGGGATGTGTTTGGGGAATTAAGCAAAGCACATCACTTTTTTTGCATAATTGAATTCTCTGCATATTTTTTTCTTTCTGTGCATAATCTTCCTTTCATGTTGTTCATGTACTTCCTAGATAATTCAGAGGTTACTTTCCTTGAAAAGAAAATACTGAAAGAACCTATGGCACTATATCCTTAAGTATTCCACTTGTTGTAAACTCCCCGAGGAATCTTACAGACACTAAACATCAGTGGAAAAATATTCAATACATTTTCAGAACAGCTCTTTGTACTTGAAATACTCTGGTTGATATTAAAATATTCTCATCCCCCTATAATTTGTAAGAATTCATAGAAGTAAGAGGACTTTATTTCTCCCAAATTCTGTTTGGTGGTGGCACCGGTGGTGCCAAGCACGGTGAGCACGGGGCACGGGTCACATCCCGCACGGCCCAGCCCAGCCGGGACCGGCAGGGATCACGCTCTGCTTCCCAGCACACGAACAAAAGATGTGGAGGAGGAGAGGAGCGGAAAATTGCCCGCTGACATTTCACCGGCAGCGCTGGCACGGCTCAGCCCGGCTGGAGCGGGGAGAGGGACGCGGGAGCCCCGGGGGAGCGGGGCCGGGGCAGCGGCGGGGCCGGGGCAGCCACCCGGGCTCTGTGGTGGGGTGTGTGCCACTGCCAGGGTGACAGTGTGTGTGTGTGTGTGTGTGTGTCACTGCCATGGTGACACTGTGTGTGTGTGTGTGTGTGTCACTGCCATGGTGACACTGTGTGTGTGTGTGTGTCACTGCCATGGTGACAGCATGTGCTACAGCCATGGTGACACTATGCATGTGTGTCACTGCCATGATGACACTGTGCGTGTGTGTCACCACCATGGGTGACACTGGGTGAGCGACAGGCACGCACAGACAGCGTGGCAGGTGTGGCAGCAGCCTGGCGTGTCCGTGTGTGTTTCCTCTGGGAAGGGCTGCCAGGCTCAGGACGGGGTGCACAGGAATCCCCAGAGCCAAATAAGGCTCCCAGCGGGGCCACGGGCGAGCTTCCATTTTGGTGTTAAAAGGGGAATTTTCCACTCCTTATATGGGCCACAGGAGAGGTTTGAGGAAGGCAGAAGGAGCCAGGCCAGGGTGATCACCTCGCCCTGCCTGGACAGGATTCGTGGCTCCAAACCCAGCACTTTTTCCCCCAAAGGCAGCGCCGTGGTGGCCGCCCCTGACTCGTGTTCCCCTTGCGGGGGATGTGACCGCCCTGAAGGGCATCGGGAAGGATCTTCCCAAATTCCTAGCACTTCAGTGGTTAAAATGTTATCACTTTTATTCGTGTAATAGAGATGAAGTTCCTGGGCCTTCCAGGAGCATCAATCTAGAGATTTATTAACCAATTTAAAATACTATTGTCTTTCACTTCAATGTGAGATTGAGGTGTGTTGTCGGAGGAATATAAAGCCACAATCAGCGAGCCGCAGTGCTGGGAGCCGCCAGTACCTGGAACTCAATAGATATTCATGAACATTCTCGTATTTAGTGAAGGAAATAACTTAATACCGACAGTGTCGATGGAATAATAGCCATTTCCTGGCTGACTTGCAGCCCTCAGAAAATGAGATTGCGCCTGCCTTCATTTTTCTTGTCTTTCCCGGGTTTCTTGCCGGGGCCCGCGCGGCGCAGGGATGCTCTGCGCATTCCAAATCAGCCTCAGGGCCGGCCCTGCCACCGCCCCGCGGCCCTCCCGGCACCAGGAACACCCCTCCCCGCCAGCACCGCGGCCACGGGGAGATTGTAAATATTCCAGTTATTATTCCAGGCGAAAGGAGGGCGAGCGGCTGCTCCGGCATCCCACGCCGAGCCCCGCATCCCCCCCCCTGCCCCGCCGCACGCTCGCAGCCTCGCCTCACGCTGCATAAATATTCATGGCAAAATCAATTTGCACCTAAAGATCTCTCCTGAAATTGCATCCCCTCTGCCGTGGCGTGGCCCGGCAGCACAGCTGGGATGTCACTGGAAATGCCACCTTCAGCCCAAATATATAGAAGGGGGTAAATCTCCTGTAATTGTTACATGATTTCTCTTATTCCGCCGTCATAAGCGGCACTAAATTGGGTTTTATCATTTTAAAGGCTGCTGGCAGATGCTGTTGGGCAGGCTCCAGAAAAATGAGCCCCCCTCCTCCTGCCAGGGTGTCAGCACTGCACTTGCCCAGAATCAGAATTCCAGAATCCTGGAATCAGCCAAGATGGAAAGGCTCTCCAAGACCACCGAGTTCAACCTGTGCCCAATCCCCACTTTATCTCCCAGAGCAGAGCACTGAGTGCCACGTTCAGTCATTCCTTGGACACCTCCAGAGGTGGGGACTGCACCATTGGAAGCACAGCCCCTGCCAGCCCTGACAACCCTTTCTATGAAGAAATTCCTTGAATTTCCTCTCCAGGAGAAATTCCTGGAAATTCCTTTCCATGGAAAGGCAGCTGGGGACAACAGTGACACAGCCACAGCAACCAGCTCAATGCCCATGCAAAGGGACTCGGGTTTTTGGACTCAAGGGGCAGGTGGCCAAACCTAGAGATACTAAGAGAGGTTAAAAAACCCCACATTATAAAATGACCAAATGTGTTTCCTTAACTCCAGTCAAACCACTGTGGGCAAAAATCTCAAGCAAGAAAAGGTATCTCCAATTTCAGTCCTCTCATTTGTTTTACTTGTCTCCTACCAGCTGGAAATAGAGCTCGGGGTGTCCTTGGGCTGTGGTGTTTTGGGAATTTCCCTGCTCCTCTCAGCTCCCACCTGTGTGACAGACCCCAAATAGCAGCTCCCAGCCTCCTGTACCCCTCAGACTCTCCAAAGCCTGGGGTCTTCCTCTTGGTTTCCCCAAAGCTCCACATGAAAACAAGCATCTGTCCCAGAAGGAGCCTGCTGTCCCATCTTTCTGCAGGATTGGAGTGTGGAGATGACCTGCACAGGGGACAGGTGCCTGTGGAGCTGCTGGGATGTGCCCAGGGCTGGGGACACGTCTCCCAGCTGGGGACAGACTGCACAGTGAGAACACTGATCTTCCAGTCTCAGGAAAAGCTACAGCTCCCACCAATCATTTTTATACCCGCTAAACAAAACCTGACAATCAGGATTTATTGCTTATAATATTAAGTGAAGTTTAATTTAGACCATCTATAAAAGTCCCATTCCAGAGTGTTTCCCAAAGATCCTCGACACTTTAAAATAAAGAGGACAAATACTGAAGTGCTCTCGGAATGTTATGGGACAATTTCCTTTTATGTTGCCATTCAGTGATGTTTTCTCTCTGGCTGGAACCCAACGTTTCAATGAATTTTTCAGACTCTATCAGGCTCTTTCCCTCCCGAGCTGCCAAATGATGCTCAGTCGAACGAGCTCGCGTTGGCAGGACAACATCCAGCACTCAGCATTCCCTGGAAGCCCCTGCTCATTCCAGCTCCTTCAGCTGAGCACGTGCCACATGCAACACGAGTAAGGGACCCCTCGGAGCTGCTCCTGATCCCCCCTCCTCCCTGAGGGAATGGGGACAAAGGGGTGACCCCCAGGCCCAGCTCCCTGCAGGGACTGCAGCAGGGTCAGCGCTTAGCCCCAGGTGATGGATTCCATTCTTTTGTCCTGGATGCTTCCTTGCCGGTTGAGGACACACGGTGGCAGGGTTGGGGAGAATCAGGATGTGTTCCTGGGTGTCTGGCTGTGCCCATCCCAGCTCTGCCTGGCTCTGGGTGCCAGGAGCTCTCTGGGCTGCTCCCAGTCAGCTCCCTGGATCGACAGAGAGCAGAGAATGATCTGCTGGAGGCAGAGCTGGAAATGGCACAGCGGTGACGAAGAGCATTGCTATGGAAACTCCATCAGTTACAGTCCTCTGGCTCAATCCTCTCCTGGAACCAGCCGGGCTGGGAGCAGAGGTAGGGAAAAAATAGAGCTGGGGAGAGTGAGCCAGGAACTCACCTGGAGACAGCGAGGGCACCGGGATGAGCGGATCCATCGCTGCAGACCGGAGCTCTCGTTAGGAAGCACTGCTTCAAAAATCAGCAGAATTTTAATTAGGCATTGACATGCTTTATTCCTAATGATGAAGAACTTGACAGCTGTGACAGGTGCTGTTAATTATGGCTTCTCCCAGCACTGCTGCTCCCCACCCTGGGAGCAGCACCCGCAGTCCTGGCGGGTGCTGGGGGTCCCACAGCCAGCCCCCCTGGGGGCCTTGGGGTGGGGTCTGGTGTCCGTGGGGTGAATGTCTCCATGAGGGTGAGCTGCTCCTGAAGGTGAACCCACAGTTCTGGGATCTGTGCTGCTGCAGGTGGCTCAGTCACCAGAGACCCCGTGTGAGAGCAGGAGCTGTTCCCCAGTTCAACCCTTTGCCCCAGGGTGGGCAGAGCAGAGACAGCTCCTGCTAGTAAGGAATGTCTCTTTAGTTTGGTGTTCAACCCCAAACACGAGGGATGAGATCTTTGGGATGATGTTTGCAGAGCTCTTGGCATTATGACTTTTCATCCAGAGCTCCCAACACCGCAGGGAACCCCTTGCAGGACCAGTTTGCTGCTGCAGAGGCAAACCCTGGTGAGCGACCCCCCAGGACCCGCTGGGCTCGCTGCCAGAGCAGCTTGGCAAGAGGAATTTCTTGGTGCCACTTCTTTTGGTTTTACAAAGACACAACAACCCTTTCCTGAGACGGAGCCTGACACCTCAGGCAAGCAGGCGGGGCAGGGGACTCGAGGTAGGTTTGCTTGTTCATCTCTCAGTGTAGTGAAGTGGTGCTTCTAAAACACCCCGGAAATGATGGTAAATGTGTTTTAAAATTTTGTGACAGTGCATGCACAAATCACCAATTAAAGGCTCCCTAAGTGCCCATTAACATGATAAGTCGTAACAGCTCCAAAAGAGACATTATTGTTTATCACGTCAGCGACCCGTGGATTAAGGACTCCCCAAGTACACATTGACAGGGGGAGCGGAACATCTCCGGAGCTGTTCCTGCACTGCTGCACTCAGCTGTGGAGAATGGCAGCACCCGGGAGCCAGGGCAGCACCCAGCCCTGCTCAGCACCCAGCCCTGCTCTGCCAGGAGGTTCTGGCTCCCACAGCTCCACCATCCCTCCACCCCGCTTTCAAACAGCCTTAAAAAATTAAATTCTCATTAATCTCCTCATCCCACACATCCCCATCCTGCCTCGTCAACCTGCAGCAATTTCAGCAGGAATATGATCTGTTTTGGAGCCGCTGACAATCACTGCACCCACTGTTTCCTAACAGAGGGCTTTTTTACCCTTTTATTTGCAAATAGCGGCAGTTTGTGCTTCAAACTCTTCACTTTGAATAAAAAAGCACACTTTTTTTTTTTTTTTTTTTTTTTTTTCCTCCCCTAAAGCCAAAATATTACAGCCAAAAATGGAAGCGTTCTGCAGGGGCTGTGCTGCCAGGGAGACTTCTGGGAGCTGTAGTCCCTCAGCAGTGTTCCCTGCACAGCGTGGCTCAGCCCCGGGACACGGCACCACCCAGTCCCCCCCTCTTCCCTTCATCCAGGAACAACGGTGTCCGTTTCCAGCTGTGCCTCCTGCTTGCTCCCACTCTGCTTCCAGCCCCTTGGCCACGGCCGTGAGGGAGGAGGAAGAGCAAGAGCCTTCACCAGCAGCATCTTTCAGGGACCCGGGCATGCCCAGGGGGCACAGGGTGATGGCACAGGGTGATGGCTCAGGGTGATGGCACAGGGTGGTGGCTCAGGGTGATGGCACAGGGTGATGGCTCAGGGTGGTGGCTCAGGGTGATGGCACAGGGTGATGGCTCAGGGTGGTGGCTCAGGGTGATGGCTCAGGGTGGTGGCTCAGGGTGATGGCACAGGGTGATGGCTCAGGGTGATGGCACAGGGTGATGGCTCAGGGTGGTGGCTCAGGGTGATGGCTCAGGGTGATGGCACAGGGTGATGGCACAGGGTGATGGCTCAGGGTGGTGGCTCAGGGTGATGGCTCAGGGTGATGGCACAGGGTGATTACACAGGGTGGTGGCTCAGGGTGGTGGCTCAGGGTGATGGCTCAGGGTGATGGCCCAGGGTTTTCCTGTGGGATCAGAGGCTCACTGGAAGTGCTCCCAGGAGGGTCCCCGTCCCCAGAGAGGGACACATGGGACACTGTGGAGCCCCCACAAGTGCTGCCTTCCCGTGAGGACCCCCCTGGCTGTGTCTTTGCCCAGGAACTGGGCAGGAGCTGAGCCCAGGCAATCCCTGCTCAGTGTGATCGTGTCTCTTAATTTCCAGCCACCCTCACTCCAAGGCAGGCCAGGTAATTATACACAAAGCACAATTTGTGCAGGGAGTGCCAATTCCCAGGCCTATAACCATCCCATTTCCCATTCTAGCTGCACTGACAGAGTTGTATGGTTCAATTTCTACTGAAGCCCTCATACGCTGTCTGGTCCCATGAAGAGCTCTCGGCTTTAGTCTGCTCATCCCAATTATTGTCTCAGGACCTCAAGTCAAGCAGGATTCAGGCTGAATTCCCCAAATCTCTCCATTAAACAGATCTCTTCTTGTTAGAACCTATTTATTCAAGATGCAAATGACAAGCTCCCTCCCCAGTTGGAATCATTTTCATTCAGAGCCAAATAACACACTGTAGTTTTCCTGGCATGAAGCGGTGAGCTATTAAAAATGGGAAGGAAATACAGTCAGGCGACTCCATTCCTCGCTCCAGGCCTTCTTCATCAATATTTCACTTAGGGAGCCACAGCTCCATTTTAATAGGAGCCCTGTACCAGCCAGGTGGCAGCCAGGAATGCTGTGGCACCTGTTGGAGCTGGGACTGGATGCATGGGTGGGCAACTGGATCCCCTCTGCCTCAGTGTCCCCGGCACCAGCCCCAGGGAGATTGGTGTTCAACAGCTCCTTGCTCCAAAATGCTGCTGCCTGCTGGTGCTTTCCCAGGAAAAGGAGCTCACTGGAGGGTGCTCATGGTGAGGTGGGTGCTTCTGCCTCTGCTCCTGGCTCTGCCAATCACCCAGTCACAGCCAGACCTTGGAAAAAGCACCAAAGACCATCTGAGCCCCCAGGGGTTGCACTCACCGCTAGTTTCGCCAGGATTCCTCCCAAGGATTACAGCAGCGCCTGCCACGATGGGCCCAGCCCCACCTGTGGCTGCTTTCCTGTAGGACAGGAGAGCTGAGGAGTGGAGCAGGAGGGAGGAGGCAGGACAGGCAGGGCCACTGAGCCCAGGGACGGCATCTCCCTGCTCCTGGCTCGGCTGGCTGCTCCCACCATTCCCGGCTCCGGGGAGAGGGAAGGCTCCAGGAGATAACAGGCTCCGTTACAACGGGAGAGGAGCCTGTTATTTGATCCAAGAGCTACAGGAGCAGAGATGAATAACGAGTCTACACCACATCCACTTGTTTTCCTCAACAGCCAGACTTGGCTCCTTTCCCTCCCATCCGAGACCAACAAAGCTGTGTTTGAGCCTCCCCCGAGTGTTCCGTAACCATGCCGGTGTGTGCGCCGCTTCCCCCGGCGCGCTGCCGGTACCGTGCAATTACACCTGACACCGTGTATTTAGTGGGCTTCAGGCACGTCAAACCCTGCTCCGGGCGGGGTCTGAGGCAGGGGCCGCCTCCAGCTTTCCCAGCCGTGCCAAAAACTCCCGTAGGAGCGCACGTGAGCAGGCACACCTCACCTGTGCAGGTGTCCGGGGCACAGCCCGGCGGGGCTCTATCCCGGGACGTGTCCTTGGCCAGCACAGGTGACCAGGGGCAGGTGCCACCCTCCAGGAGAGGCGGGATGGGCAGTGGCACGTGGCGTGGCACAGGCTGGCAGCCAGTGTCCCCTCCGGCCGGGTCCCGTGCCGAGGAGCCCCCGGCCCGGGGCGGTGGGAGCGGAGCTGTGCCGGCTGCTGCCTGCGCGGAGCAGATGAGTAATCAAAACTCTCATTGCCGGCTCTGGTGCCAGGATGGGAACAGGAATAGGAAGCACATAACGAAGCCATTCATATGCTAATGACAGCAGGAGGCTGTTGTGGAACCACTCTGCCTGTCCTGACTGCAGCCTTGGGATCCTTCCCAGGCGTTTCTCGCCCCTCCGTGGGCTGATTTGGCTTGCAGAGATGCTGAGCACCCCTCTCCTCCGGCTAAGCCGCGAGAAACCCCCAAGGCTGGGCCCCGAAAGCATCAGCATCATCCTCCTCGTCCCTGGGGGATGCCACATTCGGGAGACCGGAGCTGGCAAAGAGCTTCGGGGCCGGGGTGTGTGGAGAAGGGTTTGCAGTGCCGGGGTCAGGGAATGAGAGGGAGGATTTCCTGTGCTCGTTCCTACCCGCAGGGGCCGCAGAGCGGTGCCACCGTGCCCCGAGAGCCGCCAGGAGCTGAGATTTCTCCCGCAGCAGCCACTCGCGGTCTCTCTTATCCTCGCTGTGTCCCCGGCACTCATCTGTGAGCTGCTGGCCGGGAGCTCCTCGGGGTTTATTTATAGGAAGTTAACAAGGATCTGCAGGGCAATTGTGTAGCAGTGGGAGCTCTTACAGGTTTGTTTTATTGAAACATTTTTGACATTAAATCAGCAAATTTTTTTGTCAATCCTTTGAAGCCCTCTCTGTCTCATCAGTGGATTTTACTGGAGACAGAGCAGGGCTGAGTGTTGGGACCTGCACCTCACAGAGAGAAAAAAGAAAAAATAAAAAGAAAGCACTATTAATTAGCAACTAATGGCATTATCAGCACCCTCAGGGTCTCCCAGTGTCCCACAGGCACCTCGTGTTCCTCCAACCACAGCCCTGCGGTGCTGCAGCCCCAGAGCCCCGAGCACCGGGCTGGGACCTTGGGGATAAGGACGTGAGACCCAGGGTTCTTCAGCTCCACGGGGCTTGTCCTGCCTCCCCTCGGTGCTCTGGCTGCTCTCACTGGTGGCAGAGATACTGGATTGCATCCCTGAAGGAATATGGAATGTTAGAGACAATAAATGCATTCCAAATAAATACATTCAGGGTGTCAGCTGAGCCATTTCCCCTCAGTGAAAGGAGCTGGGAGCGGCAGCAGAGTCGCCAGGATCCTGTTTCAGACTTCACACGGCATCTGCAATAACATCAGCGCCACCCAAAAAGCAACAATACACAGTTTATGAGCACCTGAAGTGCCTGTTGTGTCTGTATTTACTCCATTAGGTTGTGTCACATCGCATTTGAGCTGGAGGCTTCGAGGCTCAGGCTGCAGGAGGAATCCTCCCAGGTGAGGGAAGGATCCCACACAAATTCCTCACCGTGGTGAGTGCAAAGGAAATTGGGATACTGGCAGCATGGGTGGGCAGCAGCTGCAGATGGGAACACACAGGGAATGCAGCACCCACGGCAGGCACCATCCCTGGAAAAGGTCCCAAATCCCTCTCTGAGCTTGATAGGAGTGGGCAAAATACAATAGAATGAGGTGGAAAGGGGGTGAAAAATGAGTATTCTGAACAATATAGAGGTAGACAGAGAGACAGAGGGATAATTAAATGGAGGGAGATGGATAGAGAGAAGGGCAAGTAGCTGGGCAGATAAATAGGTGTATGGAGTGTGTGTGAATGCACATTATAGAGGCACATGAGAAGATTTCCACGGTCTGTTTTCCCTTCCACCTTCTTGTGCCCCCTCAGAATTCCCATTTCCCTTACAGGCCCTGATTTGCACTGATTTTGGAATGGTGGCCACAGTGCCCAGGGCTGGTGGCCAGGCAGCAATGTCCATCGTGGGTCAGTGTCCCTGGATGACAGAGGTGAGAGGGGACACATTCATCAGCACTGCCAGGGTTAGGGGTGACAGTGACAATTGTTACAGACATTAATTTCTAATTTTTAAGCTTAGATAGAGGGGAAAAAAACCCACTTTCTAATTAGCACAGTTATGGCTCCATGGAAACTTTGGGGCAATTCTGTCTTTCTTCTGCTTTGGTGACTTCAGGAGAACATGAACCATCCAATTATCCAATCATTTCTACACCACCCGAGTAGCAGCTAAGAAAGGGGAAAGGTCAGCACATTCCAGAGAGCGGGACTAAAATGCCTTCATTTTCTCTAATATCTGTCTGTTTAATTACTGGAACAATTGTTTGAACATTTTAATACATTAATTTAGCAGGAGGATAATTGTATGATTACAAATTCACTTCTAATTGTGTGATTACAAATTCACACGGGCCGTGATCAACTGAAAAGTTGGAGCTTGCGCTGAAGTGAAATCTGGAATTTGCAGGGGGAAAAAAAGGAAGAGGGATGTGTTTGGTTTGCTGCTCCTTCCTTGGGGTGGGAAAACGCTCTGGGAGTTGTGTGCTGTGTGTGCCATGCCAGGAGGGTGCTGGTCCCCCTGGGGTGGGGCAGGGGCTGCCCTGGCTGGGGGGTTTGGGGTCCTGGAAGGGGTGTGAAACAACAGGACTGACCTGGGGGAGAAGCAGCCATGAAAGCAGAAGGATTCAGGAATTCTGAATCCTGAGGGTGTTTGAGCTGAGCTTCTCTGGGGGTATTTGATCCCCATGCTCATGGGAAGGGGTTGGCTTCGAGTTTTAAAGTTTTCCTGGAGCCAGTGGAACATCAACCCCACAGCAGCTGGGGCTGGGCTGTGACCTCGGCATTTCAGATTTTGCTTGAGAAGTTCCAGATTGATAATTGATTAATTTCTAGTCATTGGAGACAGGGGTCCCTGAGCTGCTGCAGCCCTCCAGCCCCCAGACACCCCCAAGTCCCCCAAAATAGGGGGGCAGGCTCAGCCAGAGGGGTTCTCAGGGGGTCCCAGGGAACTCCCAGGCCCAGCCAGTCCCACAGAGGCCGGGGCAGGGTGTGTCTCTGTGCACAGCTCAGGTGACATTTCTGCCACCATGAGAGAGGGAGAAAACTGGTCTTTGACAGCTCCTCATAGAAATGTCACCGAGTGTAAACACAGGGTGATCTTTGCTGCTCCCCTGCTCCTTGGGGAGCTGCCAGCAAATTCAATAACGCAGCCAGCGGGTCCTAAATGATGTCACCTCCCCTTTTAAGTAAATTTCTATCAAATCCACCTGGCCTGGTGCCTTTGGTGGCCGTCACACGAGGCACCTCTGCCCTCCAAGCCGTTTGCAGAGACCTCCACAGCCCCTCCTGTCCCCAGGGTGTCCCCACAGTGCCACCACTGCCCACACCCCACGTGGGTAATGGGGGTCAGGGCTCAGGCAGGGCACAGGGACCCGGGGGAGGTGAGATCCCTGCCCCCACATCCCCTGGGACATGCTCATCCCTGCCTGCTGCTGGCAGCGTTCCTCGCACTGATGTGATTTTCAATTACCAGAGAAGTTCCCAGATTTCTGCCTTTGTCCAGTATCTTCCAAAGTATCTCATTCCAGACAACAATTCTATAATCCAACCGTGACAGGACAATCAGTCACACTCTAAATTAAGCATCTCAAATAAGGATTTATTAGAATTAATCAGACAATTAATGTATGGCCATTAAATAGAGTTTATTAAAATACATCTAAGTGTATTAACTATTTAATAGCAGAGATATTGGTTACAGAGTTGGCAAAAAGCTTTCTAGTCGTCCCCTCTCTCCCAAATTCTGGAGGGCAGCACCATGAGGGCATGATCCAGGGAAGGAGAAGAAGGGGAAGGGGAAGGGGAAGGAGGACAGGGCTGGTACCAGCACTCGAGTCCTTCCTGAGCCCCCTGGTGCTGCCCAGACCGGAGCAGTTTATCCCAGTCCCAGCTCCCCCCCTGGTGCTGTCGCTGCCTTTCTCTTCCCCCTCTCCTCTGAAGTGCCTCCATCACCTCGAGTGCCATCTCCAGCCACTCCAGAGCATCCCATTTATCCTTTGCACTTGTGCACAGCTTTACACTTGCAAAGCAGCCCTTAACTAATTAATCAGATGTTAATGATTCCTCCAAGGTGCAGCAGAGCAGACAGCTATCAATCCTCGCCTCTCCCTCCGCATCTCCCCCGCCTCCACAATTAGATTCCAGCCGATTTTCCTCCTACTTTGCTCTGTTTTCCCTGTGGCCTCTGTTCCGGGGAAGGACGGAGCAGCAGCATCCATCAGCCCCGTGCTCATTACTGCACACTGAGCTGAGCTTGGCCGCCTTTCCTGCTGCAATTCCAGCCTGGGAGTGCAGGAAGGCCAGGCAGGGAGAAAGCAGGGTCGGGATGCAGACATCTGGGTTAGTCTGGAGATGCTGAAGCTGCTCTTAGAGAAATGACACGTCCTGGAGCCACCCCACACCTCCCGGAGCCACCCCACACCTCCCACCCTCTCCTTGGTGGCCCAGGAGGGTGGTGGCACCTCCCAGGTGTCCCCAGGTGCATTCCCAGAGCTGTCAGGTCCTGGGGAAGGGAGGTGGGTGACGGGGATCCTCTGTGGGAAGGGAGAAGGGGAAGGACTGGGGGCTGCTCCCTCTCTCGAGGCAGTGGCTCTGCCCGCTCTGCAAACAGGCAAAAGCACAAGCAGGATCTGCTTCCTGCTGTCCCGAACCAACCGGACACAGATCCCGTGGGACGAGGAGTGGGAGAGCTGCAGGACCACCAGCAACTGAGCTGGCAGCTTTTGGGGACCTCCAGCCCCTCCAGAAACCCGGCATGGGGTCAGGGAAAGCTCCCGGATCCGTGTGATGGATCCCACCCACGGGGCTCTGCACTCCCCGTTCCCAACAAAGCTGCGGGGAGGGGAGCAAGGGGAAAAGGGGAAAGCAAAAATACGGATTTTTATGATATGCAAAAATATTCCAAGACAATGCAAATGAAGCAATTTAGCCTTGCAGGCATTCCTCTGCGCACCATTATTAAAAGTTCCCAGCCTGGAATTGCCATTTCTAATCACAAATGGGATCCGAGGCAGGCGGAGCCGGAGCTGGGGCCGGGGTGGGGCTGGGTGAGGAACGCAGGCCGGGCTCGGAGCCTGCTGTGCCCATCAACACTCCGTGCTCGGGGGTCCCTGGCAGGGGACTGGGAGGTGGGATGGGATCCGTGGAGAAATGAGTTCGAGTTTCCTGAGCTCCTCAGGGCACACCCTCAGGTCCTAGGATGGGACAGAGGGCTCCAAGTCACCCCCTCCCATCACTCCACGCCCCAGGGAGCCTCTCACCCCTGAACTGGGGAGCACTGGTGAGACAGGGGGAGCGTGGTCCCAGCAGAGGAGCGGGGGCACACGAGGGGTTCTGAAGGAGCACATGAAATCCGTAATTATAATTACAATAATGGCAACTCGGTGAGCGGCTGAATTCACCCCAGCAGTGGTGATACAGCTTGGCAGGGCTTATCAGGAGGAACGGCAGATCCAATTAGGAATTAACGGTGCTGCAAGCACGGAGCAAACGCCCCTCACCCAGCCACGGGCTCTGCTGGGAAAGCCTCTCCCCTCCCCAAATTCCCAAGTGAGGTTCCCTCCCAGTGACCGTGTCTGTGTCCTGGTGCTGGGAATGCTGGCACTTGTCCCACGGTGGCCCCTCGTGAGCCTTGTATTTTGAGATACCTTGTTTGTGTAAATTGCAGTGATTTATTTAAGAACCTGGCTATTTCTATCAGTTTTGTTTCCAGGGAGGCTATTCCTGCTCTTTGTCTGAATTTTCTCTTTCTAAAACTCCACTCTTTTCACTTGGCTTTTCTTCCTTTTTTCCCCCTCTGAGGAATTATGAATTTCATTCTCTCACAGCCATTCCCAAGCAGCCTGCTGCCTTCACATTCCCAACTCATTCCTCTGCTGATTAGCACCAGATCCAGAAGAGTTTCCTCTCCATTTGTATTTATAGCTACACTTACAAATGGTTTGGTGCAGAGGAATTCGGCAGAGCCCTGTGAAATAACCTGGAATGGGAGGGGTGAAACGAGAGACAGAGGAAGCAGCTTTTGTTTGGCCAAAGAAAAGTCCGAGGGGAGAGGAGAGGACGGACTTGGAAATGCAAAAGGCAGCTGAAGAAGAAAGTCACGCACTGCTGGCTCCTGTGGGGAAGAAAGGGAATTTGGGCTTTGTGTGAAGGATAAAGAGGCTTTTCAGGCCAGGAAGGACAAGCAGCTGTCGGGAAAGGCTCAATCCCTGTTTGCCACCTCCAGCGGTGGCTCCCAGCCCCTGCGCTCCCCACGGTGGGGACTGGCTGCAGCTGCTTCCCGGGAACCCTGCTGAGGGCAGGAGCTCTGAAATCCCGGGATCTGCCCCTGTTCATCCCCCTGCCCATCTCCCTGTCCCTGTCCCAGACCGTCCCTGGCAGCTCCTGCCCAGCCGTGCCAAGGAGTGTTCCCCATTCCATAAGGGACTAACTGTGTCAGGCTAATTAATAAGCAATGGAAGTGTAAACAATGGCGTCAAAGGGAATTTAATTATTTGCAATATAATATGATTTTGATTAATACAATTAGATTCTTTAATTGCATTAGTAAAACCAAAAAAAAAAAAAATAGCTCCAGGTCACTAATTTGATTGAAATTTCCAACTAAATAAGCTCCAGCCCTTCTCTCCTCTATGGGAAGATGGGAAGGACGAGGACAAGGATCTGCTGGCCCAACACAGGGCAGTGCCAACACAGGTGACACTCACCTGGCTCCGTGGCAGGGGCTGGCAGCCCTGGGAGGATGCCCGGGGTGCAAGACCCTTCTCACCCCATTTACACCTGATCCCAGCTTGGCCCCGTGTCCCTGCCATTCCCAGTTTTCTCTTTGGGGAAGCCCCAAAGTCAGGTGGGTTTTTGAGGAGGTCTCCTGCAGAACTTCTCTGCCTTTGGGATCATGACCTGAGTCCTCTCCTAGGGGAACCAAAGGGATTCTCATTCCTGAACCCCCTCCCAGGGGGTCGTCCACGGAACCCCATCCATGTCCCTGGTGATGCTGGGATGCCCTGGCTCGCCTCTCCCCACAGCCTGATCCCCTCCAGGTATCCCAGAGAGTTCCAGCCTGGAATCCATGTCCTGGCCTCCAATTTATTTACTCTTCTTCCTCTTTATTTACTCTTATTCCTTTTTATTTACTCTTCTTCCTCTTTATTTATTCCTCTTCCTATTTTTTTATTCCTATTCTCCTGTCTAGGAGAGCAGTGTTCCCACTGGGCAGGCAGAGATGGCCTTGTGAGCACTGAGAAGAAGAGAGGCTCCCCAAATTTCTGGATTTTGCATGAAGGAGTCAGAGAATGTTTGAGTTGCTGGCAGTGCCAGTTGCTGCTGTGCAGCAGAGCAGGCCCTGGGCTCCAGCCACGTGCACAGCGTGCAGAGACAGCTCAGCTGGCTGGGCAGCACTTCCAATTACGGGTGATCAAAATCTAATTATTGACTTTAATAGGAGCTGAATCTGGCCTGAAGAATCCAGGAACAATTATTTTGGGTTCCCGTTACATTAAACAGGAGCGACAGGACAGCTCCCTTTCCTTGTCGTGCAGAGATCAGGGCTGGAGAAAAGCTGAATAAAAACTTGGGCTGATGCATTTGGTTTTCTTCTCAGTCCAGGAATGGCAGCTGTGGCAGATCTCAGCCCAGGGACACCCCAGGGGTTCATGGAATGCCAGAATGGTTTGGGTTAGGAGGGACTTCAAAGCTCATCCATCTCCACCCCCTTCCACCATCCCAGGTTGCTCCAAGCCCTGTCCAACCTGGCCTTGGACACCTCCAGGGATGGGGCAGCCACAGCTTCTCTGGGCACCCTGTGCCACCACCCTCACACAGAGGTTCCTCCCCACCGCCCTGTTCTGATGTGATGTTGTACTTGAGGCAATTAAAAAAATTAAGCTCAATAAAATAAAAGTTTGACTTTGCAGAAAGTTCTCGTGTGGAATTGATGATTTGCCAGAATGAGGAGGAACTTTAAGCACAGTTTCCCACATCCCCACAGGAGTTTTTCTGCTGTTATTTACATTAATATTGAAACCAACACGTAAATTATAAACACAACCCTGTCCATGCAGGACTAAAAGCCACGGTGCAGCTCAGGGATTCCTCTGCAGGGTTTTAAGCCCTGGGATGATGTCCTAGGGTGACTTTATGCTGCTGTTTGAGTTTGCTTTCCAGAGGAACCCCCTCCAGAGGTTTCCTCCCAAATTTACCCTAAACCAAGACAGATGTTTTCCTTGGTGCTGTCGTGGCACCACGGGAAGGTTTCAGCCCCGTTCTCCCCCTCGCTGTGGTGCAGGGCTCTGGAGCCCCACGGGAGCACCATCCCCATCCTGTGGGATGCTGGGGACACCAGGCCTGGCCTCCTGCCCTGCTGCCAGCTCAGAGCAGGGGCTGCTGCCAGCACCCTCCTGGGATTTATCACTGCTGGAAGTGTGTGAGAACAGAGACAATTTTTGCAGCTGTGCATTATCCACCCGCTGGACTGTGACGGCTCTTTGTGAGCTGTGACGCTGCGCCCTATAAAAGCTGTATTTAGGATCCAGTTTAAAATTCATATTTTCTACCACACAGAACATAACGGCTCCTTGGGAGCCGATTCAGCTGTTATCAGAGGGATGCATTTGTGGAGTTATTTTTGGAGGAACGCATTTATTTAGAGGCTGGTTAGAGGAGGTGCTGCAGCTTTCCCAGGGCACTGGCCTCAGGCTGCCCTCTCACCCAAGGAGATCCTGGGGGCACAAATATCCACATATATGGAAGAAATCCTTCTCTGGGAGGGTGGGGAGGCCCTGGCACAGATTTTCCAGAGAAGTCACATCCCTGGAAGAGTCCAAGGCCGGGTTGGGCTGCCCAGTGCTGGTGCCAACCCCGTCCCCCTCCCAGGCAGGAGCTCCCAGGTGAGCAGCAGGTCTGAGATGGGCAGGCAGCCAACAAAAGGAGAGTATCTGCTCCAAAACAAAGGCATAAAGCTGCTTTTTTGGGACAAAATTTTCCTTTGTTTCTAGCAGAAAAAAGCAGATTTATGGGTTAATAAACATCTACGGTTGGCCTCTGAAAAAATACACTCAGGTAGACAGAAATTAGTCATTCAAATTAACTATAAATTAAGATCAGCCTAATTTACGTCCATTAAAATGGAAAAGCATATTATCTCCCATTCAAAGGAATTTGTATTTGATGCAAATAGGACAAATTCAGAAAGTTTGGAAATGTTCTGTGATTGTTCATTTGCATCGTTAACCGGCAGAGAATGGGCCTGTGATTTCAAAATGGGAGAACAGAAGGAACAATAATTAGTTATGTAAATAATGTGGCATTCTTGTTTATAATTAGTCCAAGAATAAAATAAAATTCACGCATGTCACAGGACTCATTTTCGTATGCAAATGAACAATCAAAATTATAAACGGTAATAATGCAGTTTGGGAGAATGTGGCATTTCAAATTTATTAGCCCAGGCAGAAGCCAGAGCTGATTCCAGTTGACGTTGGGAGATTTCAAAAGTACCTCCAGGATGAAAAAAAAAATCGAAAAAAAAAGGGAGAAAATGAGAGAGAGCAGGAGGAAACAGTGTGGGATCACCTGTTGGAGTTCCTCCTGAGGGGAGAGCAGCGCAGGATTCCCTGGGGGAAGGGATGGGAATGCCTGCATGCCCCAGGGCAAGCAGCCCCTGCACTGTGTCCTGCACCAGGAATGCTCCTCCTTAACAAAAAAAACCCTGGAGGGATGTGGGAATGCTTAAAAATTCCCTCAGATTACCATGGTCTGTTTTTTTCCAGGAAAATGTGGTAGAGAAGGGAGCTGAGGCTGGCAAAGTTCCTGCTGGGGTCCAGCATTCCACAGGCTGTCCCAGCATGGAGGTGGATGTGTCCCAGAGAGGGTCACGGACCCACCACTGAGTGACACAAGCCCATGGGAAAACCCCTAAAAAAGCCACATTTCCACCCTTTCCTGTCAATCTCATTTCAGTCCCATCATGAATTTTGGCCCCAGTGGTTCCACATCAACAGCTTTTGGCAGTGACAGGAGCTTGGAATGTCTGTTCCTCCTCTGTCCCATGTGGCTGGGGCCTGGGACATGAGCATCACTCCCAATTTTTTGACCTAACTCCAATCCAGGGTCCTTCAAGCCCCTGCCAAGGACACGGAGGAGTCTCTGCCCTCCCTGCCCATCCCTGGGAATGGCTCGAGCCAGGGGATCCTCAGGACAAGCCGAGCTCTAGGAATGTAAGAGATTAAATAATGGTATTAATTATTAATTAAGGCTTATCTTGCTGCAGAGTGTGGAACAGGAGTCAGAATCTGCATCAGGGAGGACGGGACATCTCGGGAACAGGAATGCTCTGGCTGCTCTCTTCAAATCTGCTCCCACCTCAGCTCGAGAGCGGAGCCAGGGCTCTCAGCGGAGCTGAGCCGAGCGTGTTGGATAATAAAAGCAAGGGAAGAACTTTAATTAAGGCTCCTCAGGCAGATGCTGCTGAGGGGATGTGGGGAGTGCAGCTCAGACTTTCCTGGCCAGGGCTGCTGGGGAAGGAGCTGAGTGGGAGGCACTGGGGGGAAGAGCAGCATCCTGCTCCCCCAGAGGGACAGAGGGACCCACTGGGGGTCCTGGCGACCCTGCAAGGCTGTGGAGGTCACTCCCGTGGAACTGCCAGTGCTCCAGGAGAACCAGCACTTTGCCCAGCCCCAGCCCCTGGGTTCTGGAGGGAATTCTCAAAGGAAGCACGTCCAAGAGTCAGTTTGGGATGCCCAGCATCCCTCTCCTCAGGGGTGCCAAGGATCCGCTCTGCACGTGCAGGGGGCTGTGTGACCCCAGGATATGGGCTGGGGGGTTTAGGAGCTGCTGGAGCCCATCAGGACCCCCTGGGAACAGCCCAGGACACCATCCAAAAGGCATAGACACATCTCCCAGCAAACACTGTGCTCGACACCAGCAGAAGAAGCCCCAAATCCCAGCGCAGAGCCTGGCAAAGCGGGAACAAAGCCTGAGCGGCTGTTTACTCACGTCACTGAAGCCAAACCACTGAGTGAACCTTTCTGTCAATCCGACACTTTTAGGGTAATTTAACTTAATAACACCTTTGTCTGCACAAGCGTTTGTGTCTGAAGGGTTATTACCATCACAGTTATTTTAGGTGGGTTAATGGGATGGAGTAGATTTGAAATTGTCAGTGCAGCCACGCAGGCGGCTGCTCGCAGTGTTTACCTTCCCAACCCTTCCCTTGCTTTACATAACTTCCCACCCTCACCTAAAAGTGCTGTCATAAATTATGAGCAATTTCCCCCCAGGTCCTCATGCATCATTAATTCTTTGTTTAGAAGGAAAAAACAAATTGTCCAGGTCTTAATTGTTACTGCTTTGAGCAGAGCCTGGGCTGAGTGCGGGGCCTCTGGGGTATGTCAGAATTTTTGGACTTCTTTTAGTTAATATTTAACTCATCATATCAGGGAGCTCACAGGAAAAGGAGGAGGAGGAAAGAAGTCTTCTTGAAAGGAGAAAGAAAAATTATTGTGGGGAACAACCAAGAATTGGCCAAGGCAGTGGCAGAGCCCAGGTTCCCTCTTGCTCATCAATAGAGAGATTTTAGGAATTAGGATTTTTTTATTTCAATGCAGGTGTGCAGGGAGCAGAAATGTGCAGCCCATTGCCCTTTGGGGAGGCTGCAGCTGCAGGCTCCTGGGGCTCACACTGCAGAGGTGGGGATCCCTGGATTTGTTGGGAGCCTCCTTCATCCCTGCAAGCATCTCCCGTGCTGCAGACAGTGCTGGCTCGGCACCAGAGCCAAGGCTGGGGATGCAGTGGCTGCCACCCCTGCTCAGCAGCTGGCACCCCTGCATGGCATATGGCAGCCCTGCTCAGCAGCTGGCACATCTGCACGGTGCTGCACCTGTGCATGGCATCTGCACCCCTGCCCTGCCCCCGGCAGGATCCTGCAGCAGCGAGGGAGGGAGGGGGGGCTCTGCTCTTCTTCCCCAGACCCCCCCAGCTGGGCTTTGCCTCTCTCCGAGCCCGGCACACGCTCACACCTCCTGCCTCGTGTCATTTTTGGGTGAGAATTACATCAATGGCAGCAGGGCGGGCACCGAGGGCTGTCCCGTGCCAGGGCTGGCACCTCCCTTTGTCACCTCCCCGGATCCCCTCGGTACCTCCCAGGCCCCCCTCGGGCCAGGTGACCTTGAGGTGGCTTTGCTCTTTGGCTCAGCTGCAGTCAGAAGATTAAATTCTGCTCCTGTCCTGGGAATGTGATGATAAAAAGTCCTTTCTAGACAGAATCCGGATAATGAACAGCTCCCCGGCTTCACGCTGGAAGAGGGAGTGTGGAGTTATTACTGCATTAAAAAACCTCCAAAGTCAACTAAATTCACCACCGACACGCAGGACCAGAATTCCTGCTCGTTCGGCGGGTGGAGCATCCTGCATCGTCAATAACGCTGTGCTAATTGCAGCAGGGCAGGAGCACAGGGGCCGTGCCGGGGCGCAGGGACCAGCCCCGATGCTGCCCTTCCTCCCTCTGTGTCCATCACTCCTCTGCTGAGGGATTTGTTCTCTAGGAAAACACTTCCAGTGCCCATCAAAAATCCACGCTCCAAAGCACCAGGTGCGCGCGGCGCTGCGCCACGCTCGGATGTGGCAGCTCCAGAAGAAAATCTGGGATGTGCTCCCTTGCCCCGTGTCCCCAGGATGTCACTGAGCAGGGACAGGCCACTCAGGCACAAACCCTGTGCTCTGAACACCCAGGATAAAGAAAGGCCCGGCAGAGAGAGAGAAGAGCTGCCATAAACAAAGCTGTGGCATGTCTCTGGCATTAGTCATACACCAACGGGGATGTGGGACATATATCTGGGCAGGATTCGGGATATCTGCTAATTAAAGAAGCCTCTGACTGCCGGGGAGTGTTAATTCATAGACAGCGTGGTCCCCCCTGGGCAGAGCTCAGGGCAAGAAAGGATTTATTTACACCTCACAGAAGTTGGGGTTTTTTTGCAAAGCTTGTGCTTAATCGGAATTTTTCAGAAGAATTTGTTCAACAAAGAAGGAATTGAGTCTCTGATGGAAATTCTCTGGCTTTCCTCACCCTGTTTGCCTTTAGTTAAGGCTGGAGCATCCCTCCACAGGCACAGCCCTCAGTAACTTCCGTTTCTTTCCCAGGTGTCACACAGCCCAACCCCTGTCACCAAAACATTCCCGTGGGCCCTACCGAGCTCCAAGTCAGACTGCTTGGGCCAGGTCAATAAATTTCCATAGAATCCTAAATGTTTTGGGTTGGGAGGTTCCTTGAAGACCATCTCTGGCCGGAGGTGAGAGCAGCATCTCCCACCTCAGCCCACTCTCCCTGAGGGATTTTTCTCGGGGGCTATGGGAGCACTGCAGGAAGATGCTGGCTGCTCTCACCTCCTCCCCGTGCCTTGCGTGGAGCAGCAAAGGCTCTTTAGGGCTGGCAGACACCTCCAGCGCCGAGAGGCTTCCTCACCTTCAAAGAGATCACGGTGAAATCGCCAGGAAACAGCGCACGGGGCGAGCGGCGCGGGGCGGCCGCGGAGGCTGAGCCGTCAGCAGGACGGCTCTGACAGCACGGAATAAAAGCAGAAATAGCAATTTCTCACTGAAGAGCTGGGCTGACACCTCCCTGACCTGTGAGCAGCGGGGACTCTCGGCACACCGGCGCAGCCCGGTTGTTTGCTGCTGCCGGGGCTGACACCGCTGATTAGAGCAGACAGGCGGGCGGGAGGATGAGCCCGAGCTCCGGCCGGCGCTGGGGCTGCCTCCTCCTGACCCCAAACCTGAGAGCTCCTGCCCTGCATCTGCAGCTAAATAAACCAAGTAAATCATCCTGGCAGATAGATAATTAAATAATTATCAGCCACTTAATAACAAGGAGTGGGTGTTCAGAATTAGCATATTAGACAGTGTCTTTAAGGGCTAATTGTTGCATTACATCAGAGTTACTCATTCATTATTCTTGTCATTTCGGGTGATAATTTGCACTTTAGGAGACAGAGACAATTTTAGCAGGCAATTAGAGACATGTCAGGCTTGGCCTAGTGAGTTACTGTCACAATTATTGCATTTTTTCCGGTGTCCTCATTTGCAGGAGTGTATTTAAGGGCAGTCTGGTAATTTCATGGTGAGGCAAAACAGGCACCGGCACCCGGGGAAGCGGCAGGGACGGAACGAACCCCGATTTCACAGCCCTGGGGCCGGCACGGGGAGGGGGCCGGGGGGCTTGCAAAAGGACAAAAACTTAAGGGAAAAGGGTGTTTCCACATCGCTGATGGAAACCCTGATTTGGGGTCCCCAGCTCCCTTTGGAACCCAGTCCCACAGTCCCCCACTGCCACAGCTTTGTGCTCAGGAGCTGTTCCCCTTTTTCACCCCCCGATGGACACAGATCCCTACCCAGGACACTGCATTAATTGCTGAATACATGGAATTTTTTTTGGTTACCTGGAGCGGCAGGGACGGGCACCTGCAGCAAACTCCAAGGAGAAAGGTATTCCCAGGGAACACCTGCCGTCAGATAGATGCCGTCACATCCCTGCCTTCTCACAGAGGATAAACACAAGGATGTGCCCCGTGCTGCTGAGCCTGACTGAGCCTGAGAGCTCTGACAAGACTTAAATATTCCTTAAACTACAGCTGAAGGGAAAAACTGGATCTGCAGCAGCTGCACCTTGGGATACATGCATTATAAGGGTATATACAGTCAAATAGAGTTAATTAAGCTAAAACCACAGTAAATCTGCCAGACCCATATTAACACTATAGTCAAAATAGTGGAAAATATAGTATTTTCCTTAATAAATCTTGTTCTGTTACAGATTTATGTTGGCATCTGCATAGTTACCAGAGTTTTACAATAATCATTGATCAATCAAAGTTTTATGACAAAACTATAATTTTCCTGTGTTTCTTTCTTACTTAGTTTCCTAGTTTGCTTAATTCCCAGAATGCAATCCAGTAAATCTTTGGGGCTGAGATATTAAGTAGATAATAAGAATGCCATATAAGATTTGCTTATATTTTAAACTGTCCTTGCAAATGATTTATAATTAGGGCCAAATCTAAGACAAAACATTATTAAAGTCAAAACCCTCCATAAATTACTGGAGTTTGCTTATGCCTGTAATAATTTATTAGAGGTTTACTATAGTATTTCCTCTGGTGATATCCAAAGCTTTATGTGTCATAAATGGGAAATATGGGTTGGTAAAACACAGAAAACAGGACTGATCCCCAGTGACCCCAGTGACAGACTCTGAGACACCGCCAAAAGCAGAAAAGGAACTGCACCAATCACCCGACTGTGCCAGACCAAAGGCATCTTTGTTATGGGGAAATTCAGTCGTGGTTTATAGGATTTTATAATTTTTTTTTTTTTTTTTTTTTACAGGTGGAACAGAAGCTGTGGGGTTTTTTGGTATCCCAGTGAGGGCTGTGCTGTGGGGAACCTGCCAGGCCCAGCTGTGCCTGGGGGGCAGCAGGGCTGGCAGTGCCCAGGGAGGGCAGAGGGGCTTTGCCCGGTGGGGCAGCTGTCAGAGGCTTGCCAAGCAGGGCTTTGCCCCGTGTCACCCGCTGTCACCTTCCCAGAAGCACGGAGCCCCTCCTGGGGACACGCTCACCACCAGGGCGTGGCTGGGCACTGCCAGCTCGCTGCCTCCTCCAGCTGTGCCCACCCCACTCTGCTCCTTCCAAAGCTCCCACGGAGCTCTGAAATCTGCTCAGGGGTGCGGGATTCTCCAGAGTTATCTCGGAATATCCTTCAGAGTGTTGGGTGGCACAAGGTGTTCCCAGTCAGCCCCATGCAGGTAGCCCTGTTTTGGGGTTTTTTTTTGTCAGTGACTGCTGCAAGTGCAATTCTCTGTTTGTAACCATAATTCTGTGAAGGTCCCCACAAAGCACTTCCCAAAATCCCAGCTGTGCTCCTGCCTGTGCCAAGCCAGGCAGCGAGCACTGGAGCTAGGAGTGAAAAACAGAAATGAGACCTGAGGTCATTCTGATTGTCTGTTAAAACAGAGAGAAATAGAACAAAATAAATTCAAGTAAAATTTTAAAAAGAGTAAAAGAAGTAAAATAGAATAAAATAAATTCATGTAAATTTTTTTTAAAAGTAAAAGAAATAAAACAGAATAAAATAAATTCAAGTAAAATTTTTTTAAAAGTAAAAGAAATAAAACAGTATAAATTAAAAAATTAGAAAAATAAAATAAATTAAATATAAATAAATAAAAATATATAAAAATAAAATAAAATAAAATAAAATAAAATAAAATAAAATAAAATAAAATAAAATAAAATAAAATAAAATAA
>VZUI01052054.1:0-43113 GCA_013401135.1 Cettia cetti | reverse complement strand
TTTTTTTTTTTTTTTTTTTTTTTTTTTGTTTTGTTTTGTTTTTTTTTTTTTAATTTTTTTTTAATTTTTTTTTTTTTTTTAATTTGACACTCTGATATTGCACATGCTCAGCACAACACCAAAACCAGACATGGTGAAGTGCCAGAGCTCAGGTGAACATGGAGAAGAACGACATATTCACAATGCCAAACCCTGTTAAGGCCTCATTTAGGGCTTGAAGGGGATGTGATCCAGTGTAGGTAACACAACCACAACTGAGCCAGGTGGTCCCCTCTGTATCCACAGGCCTATTCTTTGGGATGTAGCTTCCTGTGTAGGCTCCATATGTGTCCAGCTGGCCAAACCCCTGCTCAATCTTCTTACAATTTACAAATTTATTACAATTTTACATTTTAATTAATTTACAATTTACAAATGTTAAAATGCTCCAAGGAAATCCCTTAAAGGACATATGCAGGGATATTCCCAGCACAGAAGTCCTGGGCACAGCTCTGCTGTGGCTGTGCCCCCCTTACCCCACAGACCAGAGTGCAGTCATCATTTTCCCAGTTAAACCCACAGGACCAACAAAACAAATCATTATGAATTCTGAATAATACTTTTCTAAAAGGGAGATGGAAGTTTATTGCTACCTTGAGATGTGCTTAAGAGAACGAGAAGTTATTGTTTTAGAAAACAAAGTGTACATTCTGCCAATCATTTCTACGGATTTGCTGTTTACTCCTACTAGAATTCATCCTGCTCTATGGCCCTTATGCAGGAGCCAACATCCTCAATTGATGGATATTTTCATCATTTGTTGTTCTTAATGCTGTACCTCAGTTTATGCAACCATTCCAAAGAGTGAACAACATTCTGAACATTCAGTACTTCAAATGTGTGTGGTTTTAGCTATTTTTATTGGATCATGGATCATACTCATTGCACAGTTAGAAAAAGCTTATACTTTTTTGTCACAGATATGGTATTTCATACCTTTTCATATGCAAATTCATACTGAAAGGAAATGTCTTAATTTGTTATGATCAGATATTGTTCAGAATATTGAAGTGTGTCTTACAATGTGTGATCCATTTGCTGCAATTTGGCTTGTTGCTATAAGGGATTTACTGATTAGTCAGGAGGAATGGGAGAAATGTGGCATTTAATTATTCTGTGACGAAGGAATGCTTTATAACAGGACAAAGGTACACATAATGAGAACAGGTGGATCATGTGAAAGCACATGGGAAAGTTCTGCAAAGGAGAGGAAAGACTATTTTTTGAATGGAATTTATTATCATCTGTGTAAAAAGCCTTTAAAGCCCTTCAATTTACAGCTGTAAAATGAGTTTACAAGTGGAGGTACCCAATACTTAGTTTTAGTGTATGCCACTTTATGTTTGTATGTTTGAGACAAACATTTCCACACACAGAGAAAATCAAAGCAGTCTTGTTTGTAGCACCTGCTCCAGTGTGCTGTAAGCTGTGGAGCCCTTTCTAGCTGGCACTGGATAAGAGTGAGTTGTTCCTGTGAAACAGGCACATTCTCTTAATTATTTATAGAGTTACAGGAAGGAGTAACAGGTTGGGAAATGATTGCTTTAGGAAAGTAACCCACCTGTATCTCCTGGGTAATAACCCTGAAGCTGAATTTATGTTGCTCATACATATGATAGCTGAAAAATATTAAACAGAGTTGCATAAACCTCTCCCCCAAAAAAAAAAAAAAAAATTACGTTTCTCTTAGAGAATTGTCCTTAAAGCAAATAGGCTTTTGCTGTTTTCTTCACCCTGTTGAATCTTCACTCAAGCAAATTGCAATGATGCCTGGGAAGCACAATCTCTGAGCAAATACTTGTGAAAATTACCTTCAATATCAGGGCTAATGGAGCAAGATCTACTCTTTGTTATACTGGTAAAAAGAAAACCCCAACCCATACGGATTCTGATACAATATTCATTTTTTGTACAGGGCTCTAAATGATGTTATTCTTCTGTGGGGAGGGAATGTGCTAAAAAGCTAGGGTATTAAGACCCTTGGATATTGCTAGACATAGTCTGTAATGTCTTAAGTAATTCGTTTTAATACTTGACTTTAACATGGCTGTGCCCAACTGAACTGAGAATGTGCAGAGTTGCTATGCTGTAGAGATAGCAGCTTCCCCTCTAGTGAGGAGTGCAAAAATGCTGAAAGAAGCAGAGAGGGAATGGGGGGCACAGGTAGATTCAGTTTTTGTTCCTGTCTTACTGAGAAATCTCAGCTCAAGCTAAAGTGCTTTAATCTAAATGTAGCTTAAAGTGGGAGAAAGAGTACTGCACTGTAAACTTAAGAGCTCACTCACTTATGGTTTTATAATTTATTCTCTGAACCAGAGGTGTGCACGAATCCAGTCTCTGCCATGCACAGATTCCCTCTGCTGCTGTGGGATGTTCTTATTGCCCTTCAACTGCAAAATTGCCCTTTCTGAAGAGGTGTAAAGCTATGTTGCCTGTTAATAGTGCTCTAGAGGAAAAGAAGAATGATTATATCAATTTCTACCTTCAGCATTACTGAAAAAAATGGATTTACATGTGCACTCAGGCACATGTGTAGCTGCAGCATTACAAATGGAAGGTACCTGCTGTTGAAAGGGAATTCCTCAAAGTGTCGTGCAAGTAAAAACATTCACCTGGGCAGGAAAGGAGAAGAAATGAGAATTTCAGTGCTTCAGCTTAGATTCTGCAAATAACTGAGGGTAGTTTTTTGTGCACGGAGATGATTTATTCTTGCCTGCTTTCCTACCCAGTCACCCTTTGTTGCAAACAAGAAACTGCCCTGACTCTTTGATGCAATGATGTCCTTTTAAGCCTTTAAACAGAGGCCCAGAAGGGTTTTGGTTTTGTGTTTGGCTTTTTCCTGAAAACTAAACAAAGCCTAGTAATTCTTAGCCTGTCATTGAGCTTGTGTGCTGTAAACAGTAAGTCATTAACAAAAGTCCTTGGATTACCTGCTATTCTGTGGTGAGCTAGGGTGAGTGACTAATGAAACATCTTCTCCCTGATGTCTTTGCAAACCAGTGGTTGTTTAGGTCCCCATCCAGCGTGCTTCTGGAGGTGCTGGTTGTGTGGAAAAGATCAGTAGACCCTGATCAACATTGGCATAACTATGTTTTATTTACAACACCAAATGACCAGTTTTTAATATAGCGGAACATTCACAAGGAAATAAGTGAACTTCAAAAAAATGTAGTCATGTGATGGTTTTTGTAACTTTTCCTGGATTTTTGCAGTTTGATTCTTTTGCTATGTGGCAGCTTTGGAATCAAAGTGTGTCACATCAATGAGGCGACATGGTCACCAGAAGAAGTACAATAGTCTGGGTCAATGACTATCCATAGCTTTGAAATTTTAAATTCATCTTGCTTGATAGGGAGGAATATTTGTAAAATGTTAAGGCCTGTTTTGGTTTTTTTAAATTATTTTCATCTTTTCTTTTTTTCAATTAGGAAAACTTGAGGTTAGGGGATTTGTTTGTAAAACAGCTAAACTCAGGCTTTGTCCATTTATTGTGGTCCATGGATGTGCTGACTCCCTGGGTGCTTCATAGAGAGATGTGAGTACTTCCAGAGGAATATTCAGCCTACTGCAATCTGACTCTTCTTCCATGGGGTGTCTCCTGAAAGTTACGTGAAGATGAATAGTCTTCTAAATAAGGTTTAAGTTAGTTTTTAATTCTCTCTGCTTTAGGAACTTATGAGTCTTGTACAGCACTCTGTGCCACGGGTTTTGCTCTCGTTTACATAGCCTTTTAAGTTCCCTCATACAAACAATAAACTCACACTTGTAACTCTGAGACACTGAGCAGAGTTTCTCCTGGTCTGCTCTGCAGTGCTTGAGTTCAAAGTCAGACACCTGGAACTTGGGCTAAGAATGCTGACAATCCACCAATTATGCTAGCAGCTTTGGCTGTGTAAACACCTGCATTTCTGAGGCACAAATAGGAAATTTGTTCATTTTATATAGGCAACCAGGCAGCCCTCTAACAGGAGTGATTTTTTAGCCAGCCTGGTCTTGCCAGGTTTGATATGGCTTGGTGCCGTGTGTTCGATTTAAACTGGTAACTTAAGTGGCCATATCTCATTTCCAAACACCTGAGCTATGTAGAAAGCTGGTTTTACTTTAAACTTAAATGGTTTTGCAAAGCTCTGCAGCAGAGTATCCACACATCACAAATGATGTAACCTGACAGACATAAAGTGGAATTAAAGTGAAATACATGTACTGGTTAAAACAAAATCATCTCTGTCATGAATGAGAAAAACAAAACAGATGGAACTATGTACTTGGTCATGCATCAGAAGATTCTCAGATTCTTGTAATATAGTGTAATTTAATAAAGGGGAAAACCCTTCAATATTCACAATGCAATAAAGTGAAAAATGTGATTTTGTAATCATGCTGGAATTTAGTATCAATAACTGCAAAATAAAGAGAGCATTGATGACATGACATTAGAGCTTAAGAGGAATATACATCCTGATTTATGAATGACTGAGTTGATATACACTTCAATTGTAGAGTCACCAGCATGCTGACAAAGTGGCTTTATATTAGCATACCCCACACTAAAAGGAAGATTATATTGTTAGTGAGAAGAGTTGTGGTTAAAAGAAAGGGCAATGTCCCAAGGACTGGGAACAGCCAGCTCCCTCCATCTGCAAAAGTGCTCAGTGCTCACAAAGGGCTCCAAGAAGGCAGCTCTTCACCCACACTTTACTCCCCAGCACTGTGCAAGGTGGAGCAGTCTGGTGTAATGGCTTTACTGGGGTGGGCTGGAGCCACAGGGAAGTCAGCATTCTTCCTGGCTGGAATGCAAAGTTGGGGTGTCACTGGGAAAGCCTCATACTTCCAGGGGCAGGGAGCACACAGTGCACTCAGTACTGCTGCTTGGCTGCTGGATGGGGAGAATGTGTACGAGGAATTATTCACTGTGAGGCACAGATGAAGTGAGATGAGGCTACAGGCTTTACACTTCAGTGTAACAAATGCTGTTTCAGGTGGTTTGCACGGAGGTGATTGCATGCAGACACTCCTACCTAGGGATGATTACAGTATCTGGCTAATTTCTGTGCTCTCTATATTCTGCCTTATTCCACTGCTTTGCTGGGCAGGCAAAGCCTGTACTGCATGTACTATCCAAACCTTTCTCAGATCAGAGTAACAATGCAGAACATAGTGAGGATAAATGCCTTTGAACTTATATTAAAGCTCACAGAGTCACTTCAGGTACACCAATGACAATTTTATCCAGCTCTTAATATACAAATATTTTCTGTACTCCTTTCCTCTTGCAATTATAAATACAAATAACAAAATTTCTTCCTGTACTAGACAGTTTAATCACAGCAATGTGGTCAGGATCCAGGAAGAGGAGGTCTTAGGTACCAGAAGTCGTTGGGGATTTTTATTACTGGAAATGGGAACTTTGCCAGAATGTACAAACTCTCTTTCTAGCGAAGACTAGATAAAATGGCCCCTTAGTATAGGATTGTGCCAGACATAATTTTCAGAAATCTGGTTTTATTTTTTTTCTACTTCGAAGACAGTAAACTTAATTTATAAATCAGTTGAAAAAGAAATTTTAAAAAAGGAAGGGGGGGTAAAACCAGTGACATTTTAAGCTATAGAAGCCTCCATGGAAAACAAATTTCTCTTGGCAATCAAGATACCTTAACAACCATACACACGTTGTCAAAGGGAATACTTACATTTTTCCTTAACACAGATTGTATACAGATGACTGATTTCTCTTTCAAGTTCAGGCACAAAGGGGCTGTTTATTTATATTCAGAATCTGACCTAGCTCTTGAAGAGATGAGGAATGGTGGCTAACAGGCTCTCAAAATGCTTCTTGGCAAGGAGTGCAGGATAACAATCAGTGTAAGTATAAATAGCTCAGAATGGTGATAACAGGAGTGAAGTTGTTGCTCCAGATAATTTGCAATGCTTGCCCACTTAGATGCAATCAGAAAGGTTTTATTTACAGTATATATAAGTTTTGAAGCTGCTTTGGATACCTGCTATTTTTCCTCTGCTGGGGATGTGCTAGGAGCCTGTGTCTACAGAATCAGAAAGCATCACCTTCTTCTCCCTTTAATTAGTATAGATGAAACTAAAGAGTCCCTTCCAGTATGCTCAGCTTTAGTGACCTACTGCTGGAATGTGGCAGCTTGGTGTGTATTTGCAATACCCACCAATTCCAGTTGGTTTGTATGCTGTCCTGCATTCACATAGCATTGTTTAACTTACAAAATCGTGCAAAATCTGGATGTGTTCAGCACAGTACAATTTATACTAAGAGAAAGGTAATGATGTGTAAAGAACTGCATAAGAATATTCTTATAACGTTATTTCCCCCCAAGGCTTTGTACTCCCAGTGGTGCTGCCCTGACAGGGTGTTTGCTTTGGAGTTCCCCTTTAACAGCGTCCTTTGCTAAACTGGTGTCATTTGCTATGTTAAGTAGATTTTCCTATTTAATTTTGAGAGGAGTAGAAAAGAAACATTGTCCTTGTCTGATCCCACTGCTGTTTATACACTTTGCTTTGCAGGATTGTGGTTTTTTTTGGAGGTTCATATATAGTATCCCCATAATGGCAGAGGAAATGGTGGCTGTGTGAATTAGGCTTGTGTCTCCCACAGAGAAGTGTAACTGGGTTCTTCAGCTCCTAAACTAGTATCACCTTGTCCCTCTAACCTTTTTATGGCCTGACTGATTTGATAGGGATTGGGTCAGGATGGATGTGAAACTGCTAATATTAATCAACTGCATTCAAATAAATTTATAGTTGACAAATCCCTTTTGTTTTTAATATTGAGAAACCTGACTTGTATCTCCTGATATGACCTTTATAGACACAGATTTTAAAGTGGCAGTGCTCAGCTGTCTAGTCTTGCTGGTCACTGCATGCTTTATTCCTCTTCCAGAGCTAACAAAGAAGGTGATAGACCTAAACTTTGGAAAGTTCTAGCATGACATGGAAACTCTGTATTTTCAAGTGAGATGAGTAGACATGCACCACTCAAGGAAATTGCAAGACTGTAAAGAGCAGGAACCTTATTTCAAAGGGAGTCTTCACTAAACAGTTTTTTGTTTGTGTGTTTAATGTTATGTGATCTAGGAACCTATGTTTTACTTGGTTGACACCAAGACTTTGAAAACAAGCTTGTGATTTGCTGGTGCCTTGATCACTGTGTGACTTTGTGTGTTTGTCTGTCAGCTACCCTGCAGGAATGTGTGTGCTCTTTGGAAAAGCACCACAAAGTTTTAGTATATCTAACTAGAGATGTCTTTAAAACTAGAGCTTTGCAGAACATTTGTAGAAGGCTCTCTGAAGGTAGTTGTTCAAGCTGAATACTTGTAAATGCAGGTTTCCTTCCCAGAACAGTGGAAATACACATGGCAAGGGAGCTTATTGATGTGCTCTTGGAAAATATTATTTGGTGAGGGTTGGACGATGCAATGGAAGTGTTACTGAAGAAAGGCTGAAAAAGGAAGGCTTCTGAGTAACACAAAATTAATTTTCAGGCACTTCTGAAGATTTGCATTCTCAATACAATTCTGCTGATGAAGTAGGGACTATAAAAAAAAGAAAAGAATTTTGAAGCCTAAGGCACATACAACTGGGCTGTTTTTTCCAGGCTAGTTCCTGACTTACATTTTCTGTTAAAACTACTTACACCTTGTTTTTATCTTGCTAGATCAGAAGAACTTTCTCTCCTGAAGCACTTAATTAAATGCTGGTTTTACTATTAGTTTAATACAATGTCTATTGGCAGTTTAAGAAGATTGAGCAACAACTCAAACTGGTAAAGTTTGTAACAGCTTATCAAGACTGAAGAAAATAAGGTTTTTAGCTTAAGAAAACCTGAGAACATATTAAAATGCTTGATCTGTTTTCTTCTGTCAGTGCAGGATCTCTCCATTTACAATTTCATCAATGTAGTGCTGGATGAATGCCACAGATTTCCAGTGAACAAAAAGTAAAGGAATGCTTTTATTGTTAAGACAGAATTAAACTCACCAGCAATAGAATTGAGAGAACTTAAAAGCAAGTGTGAGTTAAATGAATATGTAGTGTAGTCTTGCTGATGAGACATAAAATGAAGGGCCTGATTGCTTATGGTTATTAACAATCCAATGGCTCTTTGTGTAGGGCAGGGCATAGTAGTCCCAGTGTCCTGGCCCATTTCCAAATATGTGTTCATTCTCCTTCAAAGCTCCCTGAAGTATCAATTTGATATGGTACTCTCTCCTCTCTTTCCTCTCATAAACCAATATGTACTGGGGCTACTGTTTCCCTCTCCAGGAGTAGAACTTGGGGATTCTCCTAAATTAATAAATAAATAAATGCTAAAAGTTATTTTTCTTATTTTAGGGCAAGAATTTCCTGACATACCTTTTCCTTGTATCTGTGCAAGGAAGTGTAGTCATTTCAGTGCTCAGCCCTCTGTGGGATCCTAGTATAGTGGAGAAAGCTGATTAGTTCTGAATCACATACTTTTGTTTGTTCGTGCTCCCCTTTTCTGGCAGATTGACATATGATCTTGCTATTACCAGCCTTTAATTCAGTACGAAATACCCTGTTTGTGTGTAGCAATATTCCTTCCTTGCTGTTTGGATATTTATTACTGATGAAACCCCCAAGATCTCTCTGGTGTCTTGAGTGTTGAGGTACAAGGAAAGTGTTGTGGTGTTGGTCTCTTCCCTGAGATGCAAGGAAGTTTTCCTCTGTTTGTAGAGGAAGTCACTTCTCTTTGTAGAGGAAGCCCAGTCACTTTTCCATCGCCCATCAGCAAGTGCTGTGAGAGCTCAGCAAGGATGTCCAGGGGTGCTGGGTCTGCAGTGGCTCTGGGTGAGGGTCTCTGCTGCTGGATTTGCTCTCAGGGACGAGGGGAACAAGGTGCTCTCCTGCCCACAATTGATGGAGTGGCCTCTTCAGCTTGGGCAGGAGAGGAGAGGCGTTGGTGATGGGGCATAAACACAGCTGCAGTGAGCCTGATTCAGTATATTTAAATATGTGTGTGTGCTCTTGCAAAGACTGAAGTGCTGTGTTTTTATGCCAAAGTGGTGGCATTTCTAATTGTATCTAATTGTACCTCAGTGACTCTTTCTGAACTGTGTGGTTTATAAGTAAACACAAGTTAATGCCTTATGGACAATTGAGAAAATGCTGTATGACTATTCTATTTAAAGACTTGCTACAGCAAGTAGTGCCAAAATTTTAATATTAAGATTGTATGTGTTACAAGTATTTTTCTCAAATTCTGAAAAATCTGATAATACACTTGAAGTCCTATTTTTTAAAATATGATTCTATTGTGGCAGTTTCAGATGCCATTGTTCGGAATAACAAGTGTTGATTGACTTTGGAAGACTTACACTGTTCTTCCTAACCTGAGCTTCTGCCCTGTGGGTGGATCTCTGCATCCCCTGTGGATCCACATGGGCTGTGGGTGGATCTCTGCATCCCCTGTGGATCCACATGGGCTGTGGGTGGATCTCTGTATCCCCTGTGGATCCCCATGGGCTGTGGGTGGATCTCTGCATCCCCCATGGATCTCCATGGGCTGCAGGGGCACAGCTGTTTCACCATAGTCCTCACCACAGCCTGCAGAGGAATCTCAGCTCCAGTACCTTGGACCCTCTTCTCCCCCTCCTTCTCCACTGACCTTGGTATTATGTTGTTTCCCTCACGTGTTCTCACCTCCTCCTCCTCCTCTCTAACTAGGAGCAAAACCTGTGGCTTTGTTTTGATTTTTTTTCTCACATATGTCATCACAGAGGCATTTCCACCCTCTCTGGCTGGCCCAGCCTTGGCCAGCAGCCTGTCCATCTTCAGAGCCATCAGAGATTGGCTGTGCTGGGCACTCTGGAAGCTTCCAGCAGCTTTTCACAGGAGCCACCTCTGAGGCCCCTCTGCTACCAAAAACCAGGCTGTGCCAAACTAATACAATATTAAGGGATGCTATTTTTGGTACACTTGACAACATAGCTGAAGTGAAAGAATGAGTCCTTTTAAAAGGGCATGTATATTAAAATAATTAAATGTATGTAGAGATACATAACTTATGTGTGTTTTTTCATTAGGAATGTTGTCAGATCTATTAGGCTGGGGCTGTCAGCAGATGAAAAGCAGGATCTGTAAGGCCAACATCAGCCTGGGATGTCCAATGGAGACATCCTGGGCTCAGTTCAGTGATCTAAAAGTAGTGCTTAGTGATATTTGAGGTGTCCCTGTGATCCAAGGATTCCCCATTAGGCTGCAGATACAGCAGACCTACAGGAAACTCAAGCACTCCCAGCTGAAGCTGGGTGGAGACCCCCAGGGCATCTCACATGGCACCACCAGCTGTGCTTGGGCAATGGATTGAGCCCTTCACTCATGTCAGAGGCAAAATTTCTGCTGGCTTCCCCATACCCTGTTTTTCCTTTATAATAAGAATTAAATAGTACCAAATAAAATCTCACCATTTTTTTTTTGCAGCAGCTTCTGAAAGCTGCTCATCCTGGGATTATTCCTGCATGCTGCTGACTAGAGCTGTACTAGAAAAAGTGTGTGAGAAATCCCCTGAACTGTTCATTGTTCTCACAATTTGTTTCATGAGTTGCTTCTTTTAATGCAATAACCTAACTTCAAATTTTATCAATCAGTAAAGAAAATCTCTGAGAAAACAGTGTGGAAAATGATACAACACTGTCATGTTCTTGTTTTTAATAGCTGTGAAAATATATTGTTGGGCTTTCTGAATTGCTACCCAGTAAGTAGCAAACACAATTAAAGCCAGAATATACTGCATCACAACATGTACTAAATTAATTTATCTTGACAAATTTCATGTAGTTTAAATAATTCATACTGTACTTTTATTAAAATCTGAAAGGAAAAGTAATGAATTCTTGGTTGCATAGTGTCTTACTGTAAACCTCTTACATTATTAAAATTATAAATGTAATCACTTGAAACAGTTGCCTTTTTTCCCCCCCAAATAAAACTGCTTGAAGTGACTTTTTGCAGAGAATGATGAGAAAAGTTGGAGGTAAAAGGAAGTGCTTAAATGTGATATTGCACAGATCCCAGTGCAATGCCAGGGCAGTCAGTATTGTCCCCACTCTACACAAACTGGGAACTAGAGAAGTGGAGAGGGGTTAAAGGACTTGCAAACAGCCATCCACAAAAACAGTGTCACAAGTGGAAACAAGATTTTAACAACGCTGTTCTTTTTCAAATTCCTTTCCTTCCCCATGCTAGCACGCCTACATTCCTGTGCAATGATTTTTTGTCAGTATACAATATTTCTTTCCATTATGATTTCTCCGTGGCTTTGTCTCCAGTGACTTTGTTGACCACCATTGTACATGTTCAAGATGAATGTCCTCATCCTGCTTTTTAATCTAGTACTAGTTTATGGTTTTTGGGAAAAAAAAAAAAAAAAAAAAAAAAAAGAAATAGGTATTTCCTGTGAGAAAAGATTTAAACTCTCCTGCTGCATGAAAACTTTGCCCTCTCCTCTATGCAGTCTCCTGAGCATAAGGATGGGAACAGAAGATCATAACCTCAGGTGCAATAGAAAGCAGCTGGAGAAGATGATTCTAACACAGAAGATTTTGGTTTTGTGCAAATTCTAACAGTCTGATGTAATATTAGCTAAAAACATCTTATAGCAGCAAGACTGCTTCTGAAGAGTATGTTTGACAGCCATCATTGAGCTTAGATTTGCTGAAAATTTATTTCTTCTTAGAAGTCCTCTTTTCCTACTTGAAGAGTGTGATTGTAAAATAGGTGAACCATAATCATCATCATAATATATATATAATGTGAAGCATTTCTTTCCTCCCAACCATTTCTGAGAGCTATTTTTTGGAAAGCGTGCTCTGAATGGGAGGGCAGACTGTGGTCCCTCTGAATTCCTGAAGTTGTAGTTCTGCCCCTTCCCAAGGCCCTTCTCAGTAGTTAAGCATGGGGGGTATTTTGCTATTCACTATGACAGCACAGTTTTTTGACCTTCTAAATGACATTGTCCTCACTATTTCCTCTCACCATGTCCCAGTTCCTTTGTCTTCTCCCCATTTCGTTTAGAGGTGTTGATTTTAGCCTCATTACAAACCCATTACAGGATCCAGTGTCACTGGCAGGAATTCAAGAAAGGCTCCATAATGCAATAGTTGGCCATTTGCAGAGGAGTGTCATAAAGAGATGCTTCCCCAAAGACCAGTGGGAGCCAGCCTCTTTAATGCTCTGTTCATTTAAATGGGTTCCAAATTCACATGCAGTGTTTAAACTATAATAACATACATATAAAACATGACTAAAAGGTGTGTGCACTGTAAAATGTTGTAGACTCTACACTCAACAACTTGAGCAAGCTGTGCTGTAGCTGCCCACTTAAATACAGGAGACTTTTAAGTGTTTTATCCTGGTGTTGAAGAATTTTTGGAGGATTTTTGTGTCCTACAACTATGTGTGAGATTTTTCTTTCTCTCATGTCCCTCCCTGAGAGGCTGATACAGCACCCCTAAGAATCAGCTGGAATGGCTGACACTGGCAGTGTTCAGGCATGGTGGTAAACCAAAACCTTGCTAAGAAGGTCACATCTGCAGGAGCTGACAAGCAATTACAGACCCTGCAGATTGCAGGTAAGTGGGAAAACTCTTCAGATTTTGTTCTTATTAAGAAAACCAACTAAAAATAGCCCATTGTCTATCCTTAGGATCTTGGTTGTATGCACACATACAAAAACATGAACTCATTTGTGCAGATGCTCCTCTTGCTGTTGTTTTTGCTCAAAACTGTAGTGCTGGGCATACAGCTGGATCAGAAAACAGGTAATAATGCCATTGGGGAAGATGAAATACTGAAATCCAAAATAATAGGATAGTCTTATTTTTCCTGATTTTTTAACCAAACATGTTTTAGGTTTCACCATATTTCAGACTTCTGTGGCTCCAATGGATTTTATTATCTTTAATTTATGCCACCCAAAGTGAACTGATTGACCTCTGATTTTCCAAGTGTGTCACCACTGACACAAACAATCCAGGAGAGACAACCTGAGGTTGTTTAGTTTCTACAGATACAGAGCTATAGCAGCTGACAGGCTGGACAATTTCTTCTTCAGGTCAGGAGCTGATGAAATTGTCTCCAGTCTGTGAACTTCCATTAGATTTGTGTGATGGTGCCTCATCTCTGACTGTTAATCAGAATCTCATTAACTTCTTGATGTGTTATTCTGCATTTTTGGATATACTACTCTTCCATCAAGTTTGAGCTATTTTATTTTTTTTTTTCTTCATTTAAACTGTCTGTTAATTTTTTTTACTTACATTTTTCGAAAAGTTCAAATCATGCCCTGGCTTGTCTTTGAATGAGTTATAACCTCTTCTTGAGAGACTTCTACTGTTTTAAATCAGAGGAAGTCCATCTGGCTTTGAAAATGCCCATAGAGTTTGCAACATGTGGACTAGATGATGATTTTCCTCTGGGAATGTAGACACCATCATTCATTGGCAAGTTTTTAAAACTTGTAATATTCTCTTCTTGCCTGTGCTGAGAAGAGAGAATGAAGGATCCATTTACTCACTGGGGACAGAAACATAGGTAAAGCTGTATTTGTATGATTTTCTTGGTTTCACCAAAAACTACCTAAATCCCAACTGTCTCAGTCAGCAGTTGTATCTCTTTAAGCTCTTCACAAAAGAAGAATCACTGAATCAGTAAAATGTTTGAGTGAATCATGAATCAGTGTTTTAAATGCAGGCAAAACTTTCCCTGGAAGGCAGGCATGGCTTGGGCAAGTGAATCAAAGCAAAATTACACCCAGCTTGGTTGGTTTGCAATCCCATGTGCTGAAGATCTGAACAAAGCAGCAGACTGGGGATAAACCACCTAAAACAGTCTTGTTTGAGCTTGGTTGAACTCTTATTCCTCACAGCACACTCTTCCTAACCAAGGTTTTCCTTGTGTTAGCTTTTAAACACATTAATTATTACATATTTATTTATGTAATCTCCTTTTCTTTTATCTCTAGTGGATTTTCTGTAGTGTGTCACCAGTCCATAAGGATTTGATCTTCTCTTACAAGTAGAATTCCTTCTCATCTGCAAACAGGAACACCTAGCAATTATATCAGCCCCAGAAGTGCCAGTATTTTTAGGGTGTTTCAGAACATTAATAGAAAACTTAGTTAAATGTGAAAATAAGTGAAGATGCTTTACTTCACCTTATACAATAGATATATTTTCCTACTGTAATGTAACCTGGAACTGTTTCAGAATCAAATAACTTGTTCAAATGTTTGTTCATCTAGAGGTTCTTCATGGCTGTGAATCACGCAATACATCCTGCTGATAAAGTCAGGAGAGTTAGCAGCAGTTCTCTCAAAAAATCCTCTGGCTTTTACTCAGCATTTCTGTGAAGAATTTCATCCATTCAGACCTTCCTGGTTCTAATTAGCTTCTTCCCACTTATTCTCCACCAACATTTTGTTAGATAAAAATTAAATTATTTGTTTTGATAAGCTGTTGCATGGTTTTGAAGTACCTCTCTCTGACAAAATGGCTATAAACTAATGCACCTATTTTCTGTTTTAGTAGCATATTAAATATATTTTGTAGCATAGATTATTTCTGGAAAACCAATCTGGGGAGAAATCTACTATATTACCCAATGTAGCTAATCAAGTCCATTACTTTTTAAAAAGCGACTATGACCTCTTGATATGTATGTGTTAGGAAATTTAAACTGAAACTTAATCCATTGGAATTAAATGTAGATTGCATAAACATCACTTCCTTCTCCCAAACCTCATTCAAAATTAAAGAGGCTTTAATTTAGGTTAGAAATGGATGTACATTCAAATGTATTTGGTTTACTTTGTATTAATTCTGAAGGAGAACTTCCATGTAGCAGTTTAACATTACTTGCTTGAAAACTCTGTCAAAAAAAAAAAAAATGAAAACATGACAAAATGCAGGGAATTTGAGTCATGCTACTTCATGATTTGATAACGCACGTGTGTACTCATAGTTTTCTGCTACAAAAATAAAACAAGCAAGCTTGAAACATGTTCAAGCTTCACTTAGCTCAAAAAACTGGCTTTTATTCAAAAAGTGTCTGATTTCTGTTGCTGATGATCTAAACAGAAGATAAATTTGACAGTCATCTTTGCAGATGAAACGGGAAAGGTGAAGCCATGAAAAAGAATTATGGCAGCATCTGCTGCTGCAAAAATTTTGAATGAGCTGAGAGCCAATCACATCCTGAACTCCCAATTCCCACAGTAAATGTGGTACCAATGCAGGAATGTGGAGAACTGCTGTGGAGGAGGGAAACAATCTGCATGATGCCGTGGCATATTGGTATATTGCATTGGTAGATGTCATTTGTGCACTTATTATCAATATACTTTCTTGATATCAAAGAAACCCTTCTCTGAATGGAGTGCATCCCACCCTGTGGCAATGGTTGCATGGTGCCTGCATCACAGAATGGTGCTCATTCACATGCAAGGGCTGGCAGCAGCACACTCCATCCCTGGCATTATATCAGTGTGTGTCCTGCAGCTCAATATCTGAGCAAAAACGAGCTGCAGGGGACAGGCATTTGTGCTCTTGTGGCCAGAGTATATAGGCAGCCTCTTTATAGTTAAGTTGAGGCAGAAACTAGAAACAAATACTTCTAATAAGCTATGATTATCCAAGTGTTGTCTGATCTGAAAAGAACAGACTGTACGGTTGTAAATCGGGATGCATTTGCATTATAATAGAGACACAAAAAAGCAGCTAGGAAAGCCAGTTTAGAAACTTTTGCTAGATTTTGTCAAAGGTCTTACCTGAAGAATATGATGGGGGAATTTTTTCATTCTCACTAGAGTTAGTGAGGAGGAAAAAGATCCTTGCCACATGAGGTTAGCCAAAATCCAGCTGGGCCAATAACCTCTTCCACCAGTGGTACCCTCTAAGAGAAGCTTTGGGGTTATTTTTGGCAGGAGTTGGGGAGCAAGCTAAATAAAGAGTGGAATGACACTTCTCCCTATTTACTCTTCCAAACTCCTGTGTTTTGTGGTTTTGGCAACTCCAGAGCTGCAGATTTGCTTTATTTATATAATAAGCCTTGGTGAAAATATAATGTCTAAATTATGTGTTTTGGGTTTTTTTTTTAGTTTATTTGCTGTGTTTTGTTTTGGCTTTAACTGCCCCATGACTTTGGCACACACAACATCCTGCGGCAAGGAATTCAACAATTAGATTATTCATTGTGTGAAAAAGTACTTCCTTTTGTTTGTTTTAAACCTGTTGCCTGATAATTCAATTTGGCGCCTGCTGGTGTTTTTATGCTTAAAGAATTAGTAAGAACCTGGAAATATCACAGAAATCTAGTGTAAAACAGGACATTAAAAGGTATTGATATTACATATGCATAGCTAGCATTCAAATTCTCTGCCAATGACTAGGCTTGCAATAAAAAGCATCTTTTATAGCATTTTAATAGGAATCTGTTGTGCTTGATTCTGTCCATTGTAATAAGGTAATATCTAAGGATTATTAATGAGGAGCATTTTTATGTCTTTCTTTTTTTTAATTTAGGATACATTGGCTCACACATCTTAAACACAGGTCTATATTTTTTCAGGATGATTATACAGTATTTATAGTATCAGCTTTCTAGCTTTAGAAGAATACAAATGGCAAATTTAAACACAATTTACTTGAAAATTCTAAGGTTGAGGAAGTTTATTTGCATTTCTAGTGGTTATCAGATTTCAGGAACCCAACTTGTGTAGTTAGGTTTTAGACTGGCCTGGAATTTTCTGTCCTACTTTGCTTACTACTACATATGTACAGGCAGAGGAATGTTTATGGATATATTTGAGTGGAGCAGGAGATTAATTTTAAGCCCTGTGCTGATCTTTGCTCTGCAAAATTTATTGACTGGAATTACACCAAACTAGTGCCCAAGTGCAGCATGCTCCTGTGTCATGGACAATTTGGCATAGAGGAGAAAACTCTGAATTTATTATTTTTCTTTTAGAAACACAGTCCTCAAGATGCACATCCAGCCAGTATACTGCAAATTGTCTTCATAATATTTTGTTTGTTTGTTTTCTTAACAAGTATCTTCTTCTGATGGAAATGCATTTCGTTCAGAGCATTCACCCAAAGACCCCTGTCAGCACTCTCAGGCTGAGGGCTGAGTGCAGACACACTCCCTGTGCAGTCTCTGGAGTGGGAACACCCCTGGCATGGGCACAAAGTGTTCTCAGGTTTCAGCCTTGTCCCTTTGGGCTCCAGGGGCAGGGGAGTCCTTGTGAGTTGGCCTCTGTGTGTGTGGGTTTGGTGGGTGCAGCACTGGATGGAGCTTGACTTGAACAGGTTATGACACATCAACCAATGTAATAGTTTGGTTCATTAGTGAAAGCAGCTTAATGAAGGGTAGTCTCTAAACATAAGCTGCACAGCCAAAGGTAACCAGCTGAAGAGCGAGCTGCACTCAAAAGACTCACAGTGAGTGTTCATTTAGCATTGCATGCAGTGCTAATATGATTTCAATTCCAAATTCCAAAAACTAGGAGATGCAAACATACAACTTCCTTAGCTTTAATTCATCAGGGCAGTCCTGCCTACAAAATTTAGACATGTAAATAAATATGTGCTTGTAGAAATCAACTAACAAAGCATAAGCTCTGGCTTAAGAATGCTGTTTCTAATGTTACTTTGTCATAAATCTACAGCTGTAAAGCAGGAACTGCTCACCAGTTGTGGAGATGATAAATAGAGGTTATTATTACTCAGTTGGCTAGATATTTTGGTAGAACATAGTAACAAAGGACAGGGTCTGCCAGCAAGCTTCCTGAGATGCACAGCCTTTCCCATGATGGTTGTGTTGCACTAAAAGCAGTACTGAAAAGCAGCTCAGAAGAGCTGTGGTTTGTCCTCAGGTTGTACTGCTGCCTGCTTATCAGAAACAGAGCTGGGCTTGGCAAGCAGAGCTCGTGGTAGTAAGTAGTAACACATAATTGAGCCTGAATTCGGTGTTCATAAAACGTGAGGCGCACATTCCCTGCCATGATAGATCCAGTGGAGAGCTGGGCTTTTCCTTCTCCACTTCTGTGAGGAAATGCAAGTGATGGTGCTGGGGTAGAACTCTTGTTAAGTGCTGAGCTGAGCTGGAAATCATGTCAGTGGCTCAAGCAGCAGGCTTGTCCTCAGGGCAGCATGGAGTGGTGTTTCCTTGCCTGCAGCCAGATGGTGTTGATATGCACACCTTAGCCAAAGTGCTGCAGAGCTTGTAAAAGGAAGTGCAGGAAGGTTCAAGGGGAGGAAGATCAAAGAAGTAAATAATAATGAACCAAAGGCCTGCTGGTTCCCTATAAGCAGGGTGGAAACAAGAGGAATTGTTATTTTAGTGGCACGGATAGGAAGTGTTTTGCTGCCACAGTGCTTAACCCTGTGTTGGCTGGAGCTTTCTCACAGCACTGTAATGGAGAGGTTGTTCCATGATCTTGGGGTTGTTGCAGACCACCCTCTAATTTTAGCTGCTAATTGGAAATTCTGATTAGCATTCGATTTTGCAGGAGATTTGTGTATTTCTAAACATATTTATTTCCTGGCTCAGTATTTAGGGAACAGGGCACTTCAGGGTGTCTAATGCCAAAAATCATTGGTTCAACTTTGTTTTCTTAGTGCCAAATAATTTCCAGACTGTGGCATCTATCAGATATATCCAGAAAGGTAGTGAAGAAATACATTGTTGTTTCACCCACTGTAAAAAAAAAAAAAAAGTATTTTAAAATTAGAATTGCAAGATTCCCTTGTTAAATATGGAAGTAGTTTGGGGTAAGAATATTTTATTTTATTCAAACTGTTTCAAATTCTGGTATAAAAAATACTGATAGAATTGATGCAGGAAAAAATTTACTACAGTGATAAACATGATAATGACTTCAACATATTTAAAGGTGATGCTGGAAGCATGAAAGGAAGCCTTCTTCAGTCTCTCATTGCATTGAAATTATTACTTTAAAGTAGTAAGAAAATTGCACATATAAACATTAAAATGACCATATATAACAGAGAATAAAATTTGGCATGTGGTTTTGTACTTTTTACAGAGCTCAGAAAAATCCTTTTGTGGGAAGTGCACTAACAGATTGGGAATAGGATCAGATTTTCAATGTGCATTCCTAAGGTTCCATGCTGATGGAAGACCAGGACTCACTGACAGCAACCAACTCTCTTCTTCCACGAGTCCAGTACGACCTGGGCAGTGCCAGGGGAGCCTTCAGCAGACACACACTCTTATGTGACAGGCATATTTGCAACTGAAGGGAGTTCTTAGAATAGTGGTAATCCTGGAGCATGAACAGCTTTTTGTGATAATTTCTGAGTGCCTTCCAACATTTCATTCTTCACAGAAAATGCCTGCGGAGCTAAATAGAATATCATAACTAGTCTCTGAGATTTCTGAGTCATCTTAGGGAATTGTGGCCTCAATTCCAATAACAGGAGCTCTGTTATCAACTTTTATGGGCCTGCATGCCTTCTATGGAATAGTTCCTTAAATTTAATAATACTAGAATAGAATGAAATAAAACATTCTCAATTGAATTCCTCTATTTTGGAGGGTAATTTTTATAGATTCCTATTAAATTCTAGGCAACATTTCAATGATGGAGGTTTATCTTGTCTTTCAATGATATTAGACATAAAAGATCTCAGGGGGTGTCTCTGATGAATAATGCTTGCTCTCTCCTGGTTTCAGAAGGAGGAGGAGTGTAGCAGAAAGGCACATAATTACCTTGGTGCAGAGCCACTCTGGTGCTGCTGCCACAGAGCTCCTGGCAGGGGAGTTAATGGTGTTCCTTGGTGCTGTGCTGATAATCCGGCTCACACAGAACTAGGTGTGGTGTTTTAAGATGTCATCAGATTATGCAAGATAGAAATGCTCTGAGATCTTACCAGCAGCTCTTTTTATGGAATCCTACTTGAAAGAAAGAAGGATGCTGTAGTAAGAATGCCAGTGCCCAGGTACTGTTGTTTTAATAGGATTACTACTGAATCACCAGCCTGTTTAATTAGACCTATAAAAGTTATTTAGCAAGGTGTGGATTGGGGCTTGGGGGAGGAATATCAAGAGCACAGCATGTCTGGAAAAGCGTCTATAAAAATCCATCTATAAAAGTCTCTTACTATGTGGTCTAATTAAGGTCTGGACACAGCACATGCATTACTCTACAAAACAAACAGGTTGGTTTCTGTTTGACGCACTTTATTTTTATAACCTGATTACAAACTGAAAGAGTTTGTTAATTTAGCTTTAGTTTGGGTATACAGCAGAAAGCAGTGCTTGTCACTGGTTTGGATCAACCCTACTTAAAGCATTCTTTGGAAATAAACACAACCAAATCAAGTTGTATCAAATAACTGCTTTTTCAAATAGTTAATTTGCTTTTTCTTGTTCGTGTAAGGTTAGATTATAAACATATCAATGGTATCCAGTTTTTGCCTGCTGCCTGAGGAAAGTTACCATATGCCCATGTCCGGAAGAGGGAAAATAATTTCTGAAATGTTGAAAACTGTAGAGGCTTAATGGTGAAACTATTACAAGAATTTTTTGAGTTGCAAATGCATTGAAGAGAAGTGTGGGATGGCCCAGATGAGAATGGGAAAACAGTGACCCTACATTAGAGCTGTTCAGTGGACACTTGGGCATGAATTTGCCACAATTACAGTGTTTGTGCTCAGTGATAGCAGGGCAAACATAAACTAACCCTGAAGTCGTTCTACTGCCACCATTTACAGGCAGAGTCTTTACCATATATCACAAAATTATTCAAAACTTTTGACATGGTTTGTTGCTCTTCTTTAGGTCCAGTTGTCACTAGGGCATTTCTTAAGGATGGAGATAAGAAATGTCTGTTTTTTCCAATGAGGGTGGTCAAACACTGGGGCAGGACCTCCACAGGCTCTTCACCCACTATCCTTGGAGCTGCTCTAAACCCACCTGCACTAAGCCCTATAACAGATATCATTACAATCTAACACTGAAATTAGTTCTGCTTTGAGGAAGGCCTTGGCCTTCAGGGCCTCCTCCAACCTAAACTATTGCATTATTTTAGATAACAGGACCAACCTACATGGCCAGCCTGTGAAGCATAAAATGGCTGATAAAAAGACAGAGTACAGAGCAGCACTGATTTCTTCTAACACAGATGGTGGGTGCAGCCAGTTCCAAATTGTTTTGGTGTTGCAGTCCTTGTTCAGTAACTTTTAAGGGTCATAAGGTGACACTGGACACACTGGCTCACCTTGGCTTCCCAAATGAGTAACCAGCTCCATGTATTGAAGGTGAACTCTCTGGTGCATAAAATGTGAATAGCATCTCAAACATTATGAAATGTCAATATAAGTACCTGATGTTATTGCAGAAATTAATTTGAAGTCAAGCAAGTTTAAATCTGACACAGCTGATCTGTGTTTTCAAGCACAGAAGAACAGGTTATACTCAGATGTTCTCTAGGCTTGTTTTAGTGTGTTCTCAGCTTTATCTCCTATATTCATCTCCTTTGCTGTACTGCTCTTGTCTGCTGAAGAAAGTCTAAAATAAACATCTCAGTGAGGTACCAGATGTCTCAGTAACTTCTCAGAGTGAATAAGAAATGCATTTTGCAGGTAGGAAATAGTACTTCTGCTTCATGGAATAGGGAAAAGAAATTGTAACTTAATCTGTCTGTGACAGGCTTCAGAAAAAGTGGGGATCAGCGGGTGGTGGGTTACTGGGTGAGAACAAATTTATGGCCTAGGAAAAAATAATCCTGGTAGGATATAGTAGGATTATTGAAAATGACAAGATACAAGGTTCTGCTAGATATTTTTTTCATTATGGTGAATGCTGACTCTGGTTAAAAAAATTGCCTATCTGGCTTTAGATCAAAAACCTGGCCTTTGCTTGTTGCAAGCTTGTAAAATTCAAAAAGGAAGAAGGAAAATCAAGAAAAAATGGTATCTGGTTTTTTTTTTTTCCTGTTTGCCTGTCTTTCCCCTTTCTTCCAGCTTCCCACACAAGCATAATGGTACTTTGGTGCACAAGAACTGTTCTACACCAATCAAGTTTCTAAATTTGAGAAAGTGAAAGTTCTATCAGTCATTTCCAGCAGTGCCTTTTCACTTTTTTCCAGCTATTTCTCCAGCAAAAGGAGAAGGTTTCTAAGAGTGAACTAATGCTATTGCCACATGGTTTCCTTAATGCCTGGGAGGGCTGTGCAAGTTAGATTCTGACTGATGTTCATGCTGGCATTTGGGATTGTTAAGGAGGAATTTAATGGAGCTATGCTGATTTATATATGTGAAGTACGAGGTCTTTCATATGTCTAGTTTCTACTTTTTTATGGTTACTTTTTATTTTATTGCTGACCAGCAGCCAAAGTGATTTCCTTTCATCTTTTTCTGTCCCAAGTCCGAGACCAGTGTCAGGGTGTTGGGACAGGGACATCCCCTGATGGACAGAGCTGGGAGGCTGTGCTGGGGGCAGGTGCAACCCCCAGAGGGGTGTGCCCAGGGGCAGTGGGCTCTCAGGGCATTGTCCCAGCCCCTGAGCAGAGCAGGGGGTGCAGCTGCTGGCACTGATGCTGTGGGGCAGGGGAGAGGCTGCAGCTCTCGCCTCAGATGGCATTTTGACCTGGATGCTGTGGGAGGGTTCCCAGTCTGGTGACCCTCTTCTCTCTCACCTTGGTTTAAACCTCTCTAAACCCCCTTGGTGCACACAGAGCCTCTGCCAGGGAGGGAAGTGGCTAAAGGACTGGGCATTTCCAGTGCTATTTCCTCTTGTTACTTTTCCAGCCTTCTGTTTAACCCTCCTTGCTGAAAGCACTCTTTGGTGACTGGCAAAGTAATTGGCCAGAGGAGGTGTCATCAAAAATTCATCTCAGATAATTAGACATTGAGCTATCATTATCCTCGAGGTTCATTTCATTTTTGTTTTCATTAGCTCTGTGGTTCCCTGTGGCAGATATTTCTGATAATTTCTGAACACAGAGGGGGTCTTGAGTGCTGGCATTCTTTCAGACATGCTTCTCTTGCGTGTCCTTGCTTACTTAGCAGGAGTTGGGGGAAAGAGCTGTGTTAGTCAGGCTGCATATTCATGATTTTATCTGCTTTACAGGGCATCTTATGTAAGAAGTTTCACTAGGCTTTGATAGAGAGCTGACAAATTCAATGCCACATAGTTTGTGAAGGAGCATTTCTGTTTTTCCAGCATTTTCAAATAAATGTAGTTTCAAACAGCTATTGAGAGTGTTGAGAACTCCCATTTGCATTTTCCGTCGTTCTAATTACACAGTAATTAATTTCTGATAAAATGGCAAATTAATGTTAGAGTAAGATCATTGAAATTTTATTGCTTTATGTGAAGCAGCACTCTTTTGGTTATGAGTCCTTACATATGAAAAGGAATATAACAAGATTTCAGCCAGCAGAACCTTAGCACTTCTGAATTTTTTGATGCATCACTGAAATTTGAAAAAAAAAAAAGACTGGCAATTCCATAGTGAGGAATAATATGCCTTTGTGTCTGGTACAAAAACTTTAATATTTTTTAAGTTGCTGTTCTATATTTTGCAGTGATAAACAATTCTGAGTATTAGAGCTAGCAAAACAAGGAATTTGTGTATTTTTTTTTTCTGATATTTGGGAATTTGTTTTCATTGTTATGAATAATCAGAAGCACAAAAATATTTCCCGAAAATACACACGTAGAATTTTTCTTGAACCAACTGAAATAGTCATGGGAAAGTAATTTTGAAAGGGAATCGTTAATTACTTGGTATGATTGAAAGAAAATTAATTTAGGATCAATATGGTCTTTCAAAAAATAAAGAAGCTGATAAAAAGTCAGTATTTTAATTGGAGGAGTTTTTGTTGTAAGTATTTGTCATATTTCATTAGGCACTTTATGTTCTGGAAGTGTAATATTGTTGGACTGCATTTATGTATTAAAAATTTATAAATATTTCAATATATCTCAAAAGTGTATTCAAATTTTCTGAACACCTGCACCCTCAGCCTTTTCCAGAAAATTATATCACCTGTCTTTAGAAACCTAAAGCAAGCAGCCAGCAATAATTATTAGCCCTGATGCCATTGATTAAAATGCATCATGGCTTTTCTCTCTGGCTGTTGATTACTTCCTGCTAAGAGAGGAGCCGTGGTGCTGCTCCTACCTTAGAGATGTGGAAATTGTTGTCAGAGAGCACTTAATTTTCAGCTTCTCTGTACTCTATATGTGCCTCTTATAAATTCCACGTTGCATTTAGAATGCAGTGGGACACAAGCAGGTTGTGATCGGGTTTCAAGAGCAGCTCAGGGTTTGCGTTCACCAGGGAGGCTGGGAGAGTGCTGCTCACAAAAGTAAACAAGACCCTGCAATAACTCCAGAGTTCCTGTTTGGTTTTAATCAAATCTGGTTTAGTTTCTTGAGTAGAGATGTAGTTTATTGAAAGATTTTGTTGAACACAGAGCTGGTAGGAAAGACAGGTGGGGCAATTAAAAACAAGTTCAGCACCATGTTACACATCTGGGGTTCATCCTGCCTGGAGCTCATCTCTGCTGGGTTTAGTGCTGGATTCCTGCTGGCACACTCACTGCCTTTAGCTCTGCTGATGGGCACCAGCTGCAAAGAAGGCTGAGGAAATGGGAGCTTTCTAAAGCTGTCTTTATTAAAATTACTGATCTTCCTATTGTCTCTGGCTTTTACCTCTGAGTTATGAACCACACACTATGTAGGCATGTAGATTTCCCAGAGGATGTATTTCACATTTTTCTAGGATATGCTCTCTCTTCTTTTTTTTTTTTTTTGCCTTTTTTTTTTTTTTTGTTTTTTTGAAAAATAAATCTTCTAGGCTCTCTTCTCCATGATGAGCTGGTTTATCACAGTACCCTGGGGGAGCACTATGTTCTTCTGTAGGCTTAAACTGGATGGAGAGATGAGTGAGGGTCACTCATTCTCCTCTTGACTAAGGAAGCAGAGTGACCCTTTCATTGGCCAGTTGAACCTAGTCGAAATTTCATTCTAGTACATTAGCTAGTAGATTGATAATTTAAAATGTCAAGTTCTCTCATCAGTTTTATCATGTATATTTGCAAGCCAACTAATGATGTGAAAATGTTTTAAGGAATAACAGAGTGAACTACTGTGAGTTGTGTTTTTTCATTCTATTTTAAAAGCAGGTTGAAATTGATAAAAATAAAATCATCAAATAAGTAACATCTCTATTTAAAAAAAGTGCTATCATTGTATCATTAGAGCAAAGCAGCCTTTAGAGTGAAACAATATTGAAGGATTCATGGGCATGTTCAATGTTAAATAACATGGTGAAAGGACATGGAGACCTTAATCTTTCTTTGATAAAGTATTTTTGAAATGAACATCTTATCAGATCAGAAAAGCTGGTAATATTGGCGGATCAGCACAAGTTGGTTATGTCAATCTGACATTTGATCATAAGTAATGTACTTTTGGTAAGAAAGAAAGTCAAAGCGAAGGACATCACAACTTTCATAGGCAGAGTTCCAAGCTCAGAAAGATGGTATTTTAAAAATATGTTCTCTTTCCATTTGAAGAACCAATTCTACTCTTAGATCCTCACAAAATGAATTCTGTGCTTGCCTCAATCTCTTTGCTGGATCCAGACACTCGGCTCTGTATCTGTTAGCTCTGGAGTACGTGGCACAAGAGAAGTCTGAGGTTTTTTTCCAAGACATTGCTGTAAAGAATTTTGTATCTAAGCTGTTGAGTTGACTGCAAAACTTTTCCTAATTCAATATTTTAATGATCTGTGATTACTTTCATGCCTGATATCAAGGCATATTGATTGATAAATGAGAGAGCCTCTTTGCAGATATTCACGTCACCATTGTTTTCTTGCACTACAATCAAGTTTCCTATGCTGGTACACTCTGCATTTTGCTAGACAGCTGCCCTTGAAGGGTGTTATGTATCTGTAATATACAGCACATCACTTTTTCTGTCCCTGTTTATGTCCTGTGCCCTGCTTATGTCAGCTTCAAGCCAAGTACCTGCATGGTGGAATAGACCAGACATAAATTAATATATTGGGCAAAGCAGTCAGGCTCTGTTAATTCTGTCTAATCAGTGGTTAATTTATGGCTTCTGCCTTTCAGCATGGATGAGGCAAAGCTTGTGTGTGCCCACAGCATACATTGTAGACATATTTTAACCTGCATCACTGCAGGTGAATTCAGTATAAATTCTTGTTTCATAGAGATTTCTACTGTAAAGTAGTAATTTTTCAGGCAGTGAGAACCTGTGCCCTTTAACTAGAGGCAGACTGTATATGCTGCATTAATGGCCCTTTGTAGTGGGCTCACTTATCAATTTATCTTGAATACAAAGAATAGGTACAGGATTTTACTAATTATAAATTTAAGGTACAGGTATCTCCAGCTCAGGCCAACTATTAGCTAGCGTTCTTCTTCAATGACCAGCTTTTAAAACAGTTTATACACATAAGTCTTGAGGTTTACAATGGCAGTCAGATACAATCCAGAAGCCCTGTGAAATCCAGTTGCCTCTGAAATTTCTGCTACTACTTGGCAAAATGGTCTCTTGTACTTGCCTTCAGGCTGAAAGCAAAAAGAACACAAGGATAAAGTCATATACTTTTCAAAATTAAAAATATATATCTTATTTTATTCTGCTTGTTTTTCAGGCATGCTGTATAGAGTGAATGCATTGCAATACTGAAGCTTTGAAAATGAGAATAACAACAAGTGGCAAGTGAGTTAGTCTTTATAAATTCTGGTCTTTCTGCAGTTACCAACCTCCACCATGAATTTCAAAGGCACCTACAGCTTGTGTGACTCTTTAGAAGCTCACCCATTTGCAAAGTGGATGAATGTTTTCTTTGGACATTTCTCAGGAACTCGGGCCATTGCCCCAGGGCCAGGAGAGATCCATCCTTGCTCTGTGTACCTTTGCCTTGGTACCCAAAGGAAAACCTCAGGGCTGACTCCTATGGTACATCTTAAGCATTTTGCTGAGCTGGATTAGGATGATCAGAAAGTTGCAGGTTCTTCCCAAGATCTCCAAGTAGCTTGTTTAAAATTGATTGTTAAAAAGCAGAAATTGTGATGAAAAGAAGTGCTTGTCTTTCCACCAGAACACATAATAGTTGAGAAAACTACTGAAAACTATGGTTGAAAACACTTCTAAGAGCCTGTGAAATGTTCCTAAACATTCTTGTGTACCAACTCAAGCAGGAAAATATATGAAACTTGATTGGAAAAAGAGTAATTTGATACTCATGAGTCACAAGCACCACAAAATCAGGATAAAGCACAAGAAATGTCTTAACAGTTATATTTGCTTCTGTGTCCAAATTGTCCCAACTGTGCTTATATTTGAAATGCAGATGAGTGCAGAATCAACTCTCTGTGACATTCAGGGATGGCAAGGTTTAGGGTAGGCTGGGCTTCAAATATTTTCATTGGGACACTTTCTGAAGGTTATTGGGAACCTTTAGCCCAAAATCTGTTGCTACTTCTTGATAAGTTGGAAGAACACACACAAAATAGCATAAACCCTGAAATTCAAGTTGTTTCTTTTCCTCTTTCAGACAGAGAAAGAGGAGAGCTAAAATATTTAAATATTTCCCTAGGCCTTGCTGGACAGCCTGGTATGAGGTAGCAGCACACAGAGCATCTTTTCAAACATGGATATTGAAACAAAAAGAGTAGTTTTTTGAGAATATTTTCCACTGTCATCAGAATTTACCATATCATCAGGGGAAAAAAAAAATAAAAATTCTACTCCTATCTGCTAATCCAGCCAAATGATTTAAGGTATACCTCATTCTTGCCAACACTTTTATAACATACTAATTATTTTATTTTTATACTTATCTTAGATACTGTATTCTTCTAAAAAACAATCCTGGGGCTTTCAGCCTTGTTGCCATATTTTATTTCCTGGGCTATAATTGAGATTTCTGCTGTTACCTCCTCCTTTTTGAGTCTTCTAGGCAGTGACTGCTGCTCCTCTGCTGTGAGCAGTTATCACCCTCCTGTCAGCCATATGGTCTGGGCACTCAGGGGCAGTGCCCTTCCCAGGGACAGTGAATCAACCAGCCATGAAAATGTGGAGACATTCCTACCCCTGTTTTCCTTAGTGGTAAGATGTAAACTTTGCCACCAACTTTTCCTCCTTTAAGAGAGATTAAACTGACCTAGCTGGAATGAAAATTCACAGCCAGTTTGGTTCTGCCAGATGAATACTTGTATTTACCCAAGCAGGAAAAGAGAGCTCCTGTAAAAAACAGGAGAGTAAGCAGACTGGATAGAAACAGGAGCAAGGTGTGAGAGAAGGGAAGAAGCAGATGTGGCATAGTATTTGGAGTCCAGCTGCATTGAAATCTTGGTTTTTGAACATCAGAAGCTCTTGATCTAAAAGCCAGGAGCTAACATTTACCATAACTAGGAGTCAATACTTATATCTGCTGCAGATGAAAATTACATCTATTTTGTGAGTATATTTACTGTATTTGTTAGCATGACCAATATTTGCTGCAGAAAAGAGGAGATTATATCCCCCTCTCTGAGAAAAGTGGTATCTAATAGTCACAATCTATCTTTTTTAATTGAAGGAGTGAGGTTCTTATACATGAAACAAATGATCTCGTGGCCATAATTACAGTACCAGTGACTTAATTTTTTGATCACAAATAATTTAGTACGTCTAGTGTCTCACTAATACTGTTTCTGAGGACATGTGCTTGGCCTGAATTAGATGACACTGATCTGCCAAACCTTGACTCATGCCAGCAGGTTTTCAGGGGCCTGTTTTCATTTCACCATTCCTAAAGTTTGTTTCTGCTGTTTTCCCTGTGTTAGATGATGTCTGAAAGATGAAGTGATCCCCTAAAATATTGTTCTTTACATGCATTGACTCTTTATGTGTCTTCCAGTTATTTTTAAGGTAAACCTTCTCCATTCTATTTGCATTTCTTTGGTTTGGGTAGGAAGATCTCTTGAGGAACAGATGGAGTAATTTGGTAAATAACATGGAGGACTGGGAAAGGAGATTATTTCTAACATCAAAAGCAATATATTTTTTATGATAATGTCTGGTCTGGATATGAATTGAATGAGAGAACTGAAATAAATAAACAGAAAACTTGAAAATAATGGTCTCATGTAATTAGAATCATAGAATCAAAGGAATGACTTGGGTTGGAAGAGACTTTAGAGTTATTAGTGAGATTAGTGGGAGCTATTTTTATTTATCATTACATCTCTCAAATGACTACTGGATAATTATTTTGTGAAAATATATTTGAGAAACAAAAGAAGAAGTCTGAGGTAGCTGCCGAATTGTTTTTAATGACAGAACTCAAGACCTGTTCTGGGAAAAGAAGATGGTAGTTACATTTTTTTTGTCCAGTCTAATGATAAATACAAATACTATTATTAAAGAAGGCCAGAAGTCATTCCTATTGAGAAGAATAGCTATGTGCTCTATTTTGTATCTTCCCTCAGCCTACAATCTGCTGTTTACAAGGCTTATTTAAGAGAAGTGGTGTTTCCATTCTTCCCAGAGAACATTTAGCCTGACTGTTTAAAGGACTCCTGCAGTAAAAGCAGAACTCAGAGGTGTCCAGACCACGTGCAGCCCAGAAATCCCGCCCTGCCAGAGAGCTCCTATCTCTGCTGCAGCCCCGTGTTCCAAAATACAGAGCTGGCTCTGCAAGGAGCTCTTGCAGATCCCAGCAGCAAATGGAATTCTCAGCAGCCAGGAGGATGCCAGGATCTCTGTTTTTGCAGTCCCAGCTTACAGCACACGAAGGTGTAAATGGCTCCAGGGTGTTGCAAGGACCTATTCTATTGTTTGCTGTACAGCAGAGCTGTTTCCTTTGGATGCATGCAAGTATTTGACTTGGAAGTCTTAACTCCTTGCTCCTTTGGATTTCAGGTTATTATGGGAGAAAACATCCTGCAAAGCAAGCAAACACACAGAGAGACAGTTCAGAGTAATCCTTTGGCCTACAAACATGGTAATGCTTTCAGTTGAAATGATCAAATATATTCTATGTATTGGGGATTATTTTTCATCTGATTAAAAGCTAATGAGGAGTATGAATACCAAATATGACTTGTCACTTGAATCAGTAATTAATAATCACAGACTGAGCTGTCTTTAAACAGCTAGTTCTCAATAAACTGGGTCGACAAGATGTCAGCTTTAAAAATCAGCCAGATTTGAAATGGATATCAAGAGTGCTTTCAAAAAGCCTACTGCAGGAGTAACTGTGTAAGACAGAACTAGGTAGATGCATTAATATTTGAGCTGTCAGATTTGCTATTCAATTTCCATGTCAAGTGTCAATCTGATGGACTATCTTGATAAATCCCTACAAATTATACTCCTTAGTGCAGAAACTTTCTTGTTTGACAGTTCAGATTTAGAGACTTCTAACAAGGCTCTTTTTCCTTTGAAACTAAATACAAGGTAACATCCTAGGACATAAAAAAGCATCCTTACACATACAGACAGACTCTGGAAGTCAACAGATGAGTGGTGATAATGTGGCAGAACATCCTCAGCCACTGATCTGGGCTAAGGGAGGAAGTGCAGTAGCACTGTGTCCTGTGTTAGGAACCACTTGCTCCTCTTAAGGAGACTATAATCTCTTCTGCATCGTTGGGTTTATTGGGAGTTTTCTCCATCAGCTACAATAATTTCACTGGGCCCTAATAAAGGAGGTGAGTGTAGGCTTTAAGACATTTTACTTCATAAGGGTTTATTATTTCCCTTTTTAATTATCAACTGTAAGTGTGACTGGGGTATTTTCACTTTCAACTAAAGATTCTATCCAAATTCTTGTAGTTTCATAGAGGCACAATTTCACCCTCATAGTGAATAAAATCCTGAGAAGCTGCGCATCTCTCCCCTGGCTGAGGCTGCTGGTGTTGGAGCAATGTTATCCTATCATTAGGTCATATTACCAGCAGCATGAAGGACAGCTCTTTGTCCCAGATCAAAAGACTATGGCTACACTTTGTACTTTATTATGTCACTCTGTCAGCCTGTGAAATCTGAAATACTTCATCTTGCATTTAAAAAAATTTCTCTTTTTAATCTTAGAGTTGACATCCTTGTTAAACATTCAGTTTCAGACAGCAACAACCCTTTCTCCTAAATATTCTGCTGTGATGGCTTAAAGAGGTAACAATAAAAAGGAAAGAAAAGAACATATGTTTTAACATTTACTATAAGTACTATGTCTTGTTTGTTGATTGATATTTTAGAATAGCAAATAGATTAATAGGAAAGGTTTATATTTTTATGCAAGAAATTATGTAATGTATTTCTGCTTTATAGGTCAATATGTAGATTTTTACATGACACCATTTTTATCAGTTTTTGTGAATTTATGGTTACTTTTTAAAGCTTTCTAGACTAAAGAGTTTAATTATTACAACCTACAATTATTATTAGCAGAGACTATTATTGGAATAAGATGTAGCTCATGTTCTTTTGTGGAAAGAGGGAGAGGTTTTGCTTGATAACAAGGGGAAGTTCAGTCCCCTGTTTTGTTCAGAGAATTCCTAATAGACTAAACCAGAAAGGAAGTGAAGGGAAATGGAGGTGGGTGGTGGTGGTATAGAAATATGGAGAAGCAGAGAGAGAGAGAGAGAGGGAGTGAAGGAAGGAAAAAAGGAAGGGAAAAATAGAGAAAAATAGGAAAAAAATATTTAGGCACTGAAAGTGGAAATTGACATTTTAATCCTGACTAAATCCAGTTAAAGAGACAGTTAAAGTCTCTCCATTCTCTATACATGCCTCTTGCCATGAAAATGGTTCTACTTTGCTGAAAATTCCTCATATTCCTACAATTCCTGCTTTCATGTGTGTCCATGACTACCTTGCTTTAGCTCTGCTGTGACCTCTTGGTGATGTTCTCATCCTGATGGTAATGGATTATGTGATGGGTGATTGCGTGATTGGGACATGTGTGACAGAAAATTTATACCCACAAACAGAGACAAGTGGGACTTTGGAACTGTTTGAACTTTAGTTTCTCCTCCACCAAGCTGGGCCCAGACTCTTCCTCTCACATGGGAAAGGACAGCACATCAACCACTATATTAATTTAGTTTCCTTCTGCCAGCTGGTTTTATGAACTGCAAGAGATGATGGCATATCCTTAATATTCTTTGACAGTGCAATATTTTTACTTAGACTGTCTATTCCAGAATGATGCTTCTCTGATAGAATGGCCAGTCAATCTCACAGCATGATAAAAAACAGATGTAAGATTAGGATGCAAAGTAGTTTTCCAGATACTTGGTCCCAGCATGCTGTACAACCCAGCCCTAGAGTTAACCAAGCAAGTGCTGACACATGTCTTATAGCAAAATATCACTCACAGCCACAGTTCAAAGGCCTTGCTACCCTCCAGGGCAATTAATACAGCATCACATTCAATGGTGCTTGAACCAAATCCATGGGACTCTCAGGGGAGGAATAGGGAAGCAATCTCAGGGCTCAGACATGAGCAGCATGCTGCTGCAGCTGAAGTTTCAGTCCCTAGGAACACAATCCTTCCTTAAGAATGCTTGTGTCACAATGCATTACAAAAAGCAAGCAGTTTCTTCTGCCATTAACATTTTTGACAAGAATCTCATTAGGTTCACTAAATAAAAGTTCAGACTCTAGATGTGGATCTCCACTTTTCAAAATATTTACCAGAAAGGAAGCGCCAGTGTTTGGAAACTGTCTTTTGAATGAGAAAGACCATTTTGAACAAATAAAACCAGGTTTGTGCTGTACATATGCATTTTTTAAAATTAAGTGATATGTATATATTCAGTGATGGTGTTAGTAATACTAACAGCCAACCATAATAACTTTTGCTTCAAGTAAGTACCTGAAGTGATCACTTTTCATTGTAGAAATTATAGGGAAATTTGAATAGTAATGCTTGTATTATGCAGCATTTATCCAACTAATGATGCCATTGAAAGTGCTGAGGCGTCTCCTGGTATAATTTAGCACTTGGCGTGAGTGTGATTTGATGGCCATCCTGTACCTGGGCTGCCTGAAATTAACTGTGCCTATGATATAATTGTGTTGTGCTGCAGAGTGCAGGGAAGAACAACAACTGGCTTTTAACTCCTGATTTCTCTTCAGCAGTTGGCACTTCAGTTTCCATTTGCTAATGAGTGCATGACGTGCTCCCACTGATCCTCCTGCAGTGGTTGTGACACTTCATGGAGCAGGAGAAGCTACGTGTGGATGTGCTTTGCACTCTGCTGAGCATGAACATTGGACTGAGTGCTTTTATTCAGCTACTTCTTAGGAATTCCCAGACTGGTCATATCCAACAGAAACTAATAAGTAGTTCAAGTTCCATTGTAATTAAATGTAGCATGTGAAAATGAGCAAATGAAAGAGTAAAACTTAGTGCTTTTACCGTTTAAGAAAATTAATATTTTTGGGTGGTTTCATGTGTCTTTTTTTATTTAAGGAAGAGAAGCTTTGCAATTCAACAGGAGGCATGTTTACATTCTGTCCTATAGATTAAGTGCTTATGGTGATCAGTTTATTGCCAATGTGCATGCCTGTATTTATTTCTAAATTACATTTTTTAAATGGATAAAACATTTGTAGATGAGAAAGGTGCCTCTCAGCAAATCCTTTTTGTTTGCTTTTTTGTTTTGGGTTTCATTTCCTTTTTAAATTTTTTTTTCAAAATTTATTTATGATCTGTAGGGTGAGTTCCACATCAGAATTTCCATACTTCTTTTTGTCCTCTACTAATTCCTCTTAGGTAAGTTTCAAAATTCTCTTGTAACCAAGCATGATTTCTCACATTCCCATGTAGTTCTTATGGATGTAAACAACAGTTGCTCTTTCAGATTAATTACAAGAGAGTTTACTGGAATTTCAGAAACCATATTCAGCAATACAAGTGATATTAACTGAGCTTTAGAAGAAGGAAATGATTGTGATATCAAAACATATTTTTTAGAACAATATAACAGTCTCGTCATCACATATTGGTACTAGGAAGATCTGCTTTTACATTTGAAGATTACATGACTTAAAGGTAGGAATATTACACAGCAATGATTGCTCTGATTGCTCTAAATATTTTAAGGTGTCTTATTAGTAAGCATAGCTGAGGTTGTTGGACAAAATATTTTCTTCTGGGTTTTTTAAACTGGAAAATATGTGCTTTCTCCCAGTGGGAAAGTTGGTTGCCATCTGTAGAGCATCTTTCCTATAAATCATTACTTTGATTATTTGTGCTGTCAGTTAAGCAAGTTTGTCCCTGCCTGGTCATTCTAAAACAATAGTTTGAGGATCTATTGTCAAATACTTCCTTCTTTATCTTTCATTGTCAGAAGTTCAATGCAAAGCAATGCAAAAAGACTTTTTATAATTACTAGTTTAGAACAAGTAGCTGATGGGCTAGAAATTGCTTAGAAAAAGTCTTTGTGCAGTATTAAAGCATATTGAGATAGAATGTATAGCAAGGTCTATAAATGGCAAAAGTATTCTAGGAAAACACAGTTGTTCTGAAGAAACTAGCCTAAAATTCTTTTAAGTCATGATTAAAAATTTAAAATGGAAATTTTTTTCTTTGTGAATGTATTGTCCTTCCTTCCCTGTAACTGATTGTGTTTAATGGGCTTCTGATGCCTCCTTTTTATATGATTTTCCTTTCATAGCTCGTATTACTTTTATTGCCTCTCTCCAGATCAAAGGCATAGGAAGAAAAGAAAAATGGTGGCTAAGAATGATGTCTGCAATCTTTCACATTTTGGCATTATTTTTCTAAGTATTCCTACCTTGATTTAATGCAGGTTTTGCTAGCTATAATTTTAGGAGTCACTGTAGATAAGTCTTCACCCACCTGGATATCCCAACCTTTCATACACTTATGAAATGTGCTTTGCAAGCCACAACGATAAAAATTCAAGCCCAATATATTTTGAGATTCTAAATGCTTTTCAGTTGCTTTGTTTTAATTTTATTTGCCATCTGGCTATACAAGCTAGTACAGTTTGTTGGTTTTTATTTTATTATTTTTTTTAACTTTGAAAGCTAGAGGCATGACTGCTTCTCTAAAAAAAATGCCAAATTATCACATAGCTACAGGCACTGATGAATTTAGGAAAAAACACCAAAGTTGTGAGTGAATAGTAACCCACCTCTGTATTTCATACTTGGGTTTCAGATGCCCAGTGCTTGGTGTCTCTCAGCCCAGCATGAAAGGCAGCTCCTGGGCAGTGTGGGGACATGTGTCTTGGAAGGACTGAAAGCTATTCTCCCAAATCCTTTTGCTGTTCTTGTGAGAGGTTTATTGCCTTTAGGTGAGGAGTTGTAAAGGTAGGTAATGTGTGTATGTTTGCAGGAAACATCCCTTAGACTGTAAAATTCTTCCAGTGTGCTTTGGACCCACGGGCAACTGAGAGAGCTCCTGACTTCCATATGAATTCCCACAGCCTGCTGGTGGTTGCGGCTGAAGTTCTCACAAGCAGTGGCTTTGTTTTGTTGTAAGTATTAGCATGAACACTTCTCTCCAGTGCTCTGATGACTTTGTGCTCCTTCTCTTCCCATGCCAAACCTCTCCCCTATCCGTGGGTTTGGCCTCTTTCAGTAGTGATATCCTTACTAATGCAGAGTAAGTAAAACTTGGGATGGTAAGTTTTTTGGGATGGTAAAACTATTTTTGGTAATGGCTGTGCAGCTGAATATCATCTTCCATTAATCTGTCAGTAATTATTCTTGTGTTTAAAAATAATAAGAGTAAGAGGATATTAAAAAGTTGAATGGGTCTGGAAATATAATTTTAATGTGAAATTGTACATTGTCTAAATTTTGCTTGAAGGTACAGCTCTGTTGAACAAAGAGGGGATAAAAGTCCATGGGGGACATGGTTTAGAATTTATAAAATCCTGAAAATCATAGGTGTTGTATTTTCCTCTAATTTTCAGCATATACATTGTCACAGGTATTTGTAGCAGCAAAAATAAAGGATAAATTTAAGTACTTCTCCAGCACTGCATCATTTTCCCAGATATGTGGAAAACTTTCAGAAGTGTTATTTCAACAGAACACTTCATTTCTGTAATTGGTCAGACTTCTGAAAAGTCATGGATTTGGTGTCTAGTAACAGCCTGAGCTATCTTCCAACTAAATAAAGAAACCTGTTCCAGGCTTGACCTCATTTTCATATATACATTGGAAAAGTCAGTGATTGTAAACACAGATGGTCCAACACATCATGTCATGCTGCTGCCCCTGTGTTGGAACGCAGCTAAATCTTGCATTGAGAATGAGGATTATTATGTCAAATGAAGCACTTAATTAAGAACAGATTTCAATATTTAATGACTACACAGTAGCTTATTAAAATATTTGCACTAGTGTTTACAATGTTTGGTGGATTAAATGCCAATATATTTGTTAACTGTAGAACAACTTCCATTGCTCTTGCATCACTCCTGCATCGAATCCAAGCATTACCCCTGTGATGCTTCAGAGCCTGCCTAGCCTAGAAAAGCAGATTTAATCTTTGTGCATGTAGGATGGTGTCTGGAGAACTCAACATGCTTTGGGAGGCAGGGTACAGTGAGAGGGTAAGGGGGCAGCTGAATGGACAATTTGATAACATTTCTTGTAGGATGGCTACATTCCTAAGTCCCCAAAAACTGGGTAAAATCTCTGTTTCCAGCTTAGCTGAACACTCTCTTCACTATTTAGCATTTGGAGGGTTAAGGGGATCTGTAGGGATTCCCATAGTCACACAAAGACATTCTCATGTTCACGATCACCTGCAATTTCTTCCCTAAAATCATGGATTGAAGCTGTGGGTGGTTTATCTTCCTGAGTTAAACTGTATGAAGCTTATGAATTCCTCATAAGGACACAGTTGCAATTTAAATAGATGAAATTTTAACTTAGGCCCTTGTAGAACCCATTCAATGTCTCCCTCATTTAAACTCAGGGTAAGAGATGGATTTCCTTCTGCAACACCTGTATTGTCCTGGTACACAGTGAAGATCCCCTCCTGTGTTCATGCCATTGGCTTGCTAAGTGATAAAAATAAAGACCACAATGTCTCTCCTTTCCAGGACAAAAAATGTTTCAGTGTTCTTTTCTAGAAGCTCATTTAAGAATTATAAACAAACATCTCATCACTCTTTTCCTTTGGGCTCTTTCCTCCAGATGAAAGAAAAGAATCCCACCATTCAGTTCCCTGAACGATGCTTCTCCTGAGGAAGTCATTGTGCCTTCAAACTCTTACATATGGTATTGTGCACACATACTTACTGCTGGGGTCCTGGGAGAGATGTCAGCAATTTGTATCTCCATCTGCAATAAATTATGAGCACCTGCATCAGCTCAACCATGCAATGGGTGCAAGCCCTGCTGCATCCCTGCTGCCTTCCCAGACTGACATTTATGGAGGCAGTCCAGTGCCTCTGGAGAGTGACATCAGGCTCTTGTCCCTGGCCTTCCATGAGGAATGTGCCCAGCCAAGGGCACCATCCACCCCAGCAGAACGGGTGGGTCAGTCACCCTTTGGGGCAAAAATGTCATCTGTTGGTGATTAATCTGAACAAAAGGAAGCATAAATATTCATAGTCTGAATGGCTTCTTCCAGGCAATTCAGAGAGCTCTGCACAGCATCATGCTTCCTCTACTGCAGATTTTTACATGCTATGATGGTAGAGCTGCTAGGTGGGGCCTCTGTCAACAAACATAGCAATCACTTCTCATGTATATTTCTGGTTAAATCTAGGTTGAATTCTCATTTTAAACAATTTAACATAAGATTGTAGCTTGTTGTCACCAAATGTTAAGTTATCATGAAATAAATATTTAAATGTCTACATTTCTAAAGGTTAAAAGCTTGATGGAATGATAATTTTGGACAGAAAGAAAATTTGAATGTTTATGAAATCCAGCAATACTGCTTATAGAGTTACTCTCTTTCGAACAGTTGTTTTCTCAGTTTTTCTGGAATTAAATGTCGCTCTGTATATTTGATTCTTCTCCCTGTCTCATTGTCAAAGGAGTAAAAAACATTATTGCTGCTCAAGGCAAAGTCTTAATTTTTTCATTTCCATGACATATAGAAGTCTCAAAGACTGCTGATATTAGTGATGCAGCTTTGTAGCACCCTTGGAGTCCAGCAGCATCATGATCAGTGTCTGAACAATAAGACAAGTCCGGCAAAGAGAATTTGAATAGCTAAGCAGACAAAAAGTCTTGTGGCATAGCCAGAAAGAGAATAGGGCTGTTTTATTTAGAGGGGAACTGTTGATTTTTAATGTAATTTCTTCCCAGAAAATAATTCTCAGAGAAATATGATTTCAATCATTCTGAAATGATTTCTGAGTTTGACTAGGATTTATGAAGCAGTTTGAGATAAAAGTTGAAGAAAAGTTGGGTTTGATTCCTGAGTGCTGAAATGAAAAGCTTTTGCCCTGGGGAAGGTGAGGTGTCTCCTCCAGTTCCCACAAGCAGGAGGGAAGGAGGGCTGTGGATCCCAGTATGCCCCATGCTGCAGGGTGGGAGAGAGGCTCATTCCTGCAGGGCTGCAAGTGGGTTCCTGACCAAAAAAATGACGTGAATTTTATTAACTGGATGCAATTTTTAGTTTGTTAAATAAACTGCTTATACAGTTTTGTTCCTAAACTTTACTCCTATGTACTTTCCTTTCCAGCTTCCCCTGGGTGCCTTATCCCCAGGAGCTTATGCTGGGTGCAGTGAGCTAGTTTGGTTATTATTCCTGAAAGAAAACAGCAATAACATTTTTGATTTATGTCACCTGACTGGGCCAGATTATTCTGCAAACTTACACAAGTCACTGTTGTTTCTGAGTACATCTGTAAGGTGAGCCAGGTGTTACACCTCACATGCAGCTGGATACTTCTTTACCTCCTTGGAATCTTGAGTAATTTCTCAAAAATCAGAGTTGTAGATGATGCTTTGTGGATGACATAATAAACCAAGACATTTGGGAAATCAATTTGAGTTTAACCCTGTTAAAAGGAATGAGAGAAGGGCAGGTTTGTCCTGTCATGCTACAGTTATGTGGTGCATTATATAAGTTGTTGCCCAACTGGAAGTAAACTCATGAAGTTTCACTGTTGATTTCTCACTAACAGTATAGCCAATCATTATAGTAATAAAATATTTCCTCTATTTATTCAGTCATGTCATGAGATCTCAGCTTGATTTCCAGACCTTGCATATTAGTACAAAGTTACTGAGGTATGTAAGAATTACTTTGGAAATCTAAATATTTTTCCAGCTTAAATGGTAGAACATACCTCAGTGCTGAAACTAGGGAGCAGAGCAAGTCACAGCAGATAATTTAAGAGATTTTTACCCCTTTCTTTGTGCTAATATTTTAAGCATCTTTTGCCGCTATTTGCTTGCCTGGTTTTTCTTGTTATGTAGGTTTTTTTCTGTGTGAACAAGTTCAGGCCGATTGATTTTTAACAATCTGCTCCATGTAGATGACATTCACATTGGTTTTTTTACCAAGACTGTCTGGCAATCTGCTCTTTTCTAATTCTAATGCAGTGTTGTAAATGGTTTAGTACAGGGGCTTTGTTCTCTCAGGCTAAGGGAGAAAGAAAAAGTAGATGAGTTAATCTTGGAAGTTTGATGTTAGTATTTCTTCCTGGCCCTGTCCTAAGAAAAAACATAGGACATATGGACCTGGTGTTTAAATTATCTTGGATCTTTATCTGGAGGAAGATATGATTTAAGCTTAGTAGATTGCAGGAAACTTGAGATTCCTCTCTCTGCTATCACAGTTACGCCATCTGATTGCCAGTGCATTCATTCACATGACCCTGTCTGAAAGATCTGTCAGATCTTTCACTGGTTTATTGAATTCCCCTGGGTGCCTGAGCTTTGAAGGTGGGTATAATTTTCTTAATCTCTGTAACCCCAGATCAGGAGCACAAACTATTACTTATAAGTACCTTTAAAAATGCTGCTTTTTTGAGAAAAGCTACATATTTTTTGTCTTTTTCATCTCAGACTGAATAGAACAGCTTTCCTAGGCCTAACAGCAATCTGAAATGAATTCACTGGCCTTCTTGTTGTAGGCTATGTTGTTGTGCTTGCATTTGTCATAGTAGTTCCTTCTTCAATGTTTAAAGGAGTATTTGCACTCTCCTCTTTGTTTTTGTGGAGACAGTGCTGAACGGAAGTTAAAAATGACTAGCACTCAAGGGAGATAGTAGCAATAAAATCACAAGGTTCAAAGTAGCAGTATTATTTTGGCTAAGGAATTTGGAGAGAATTTAAGCTGTAAATCATGCCTGAGGGCTACATCTAATGTCAGTTGAAATCTTGGAGCGGTAAAGGAAACAGGTAGTACAAAAAGTAACTGAAGAGAAAACATGGCAGTAAGTTGTGAAGGATCTCAGAAGGAGCTTAGATGTTAGGTGAAACGGTTTTGGATTGTAAAGAAGCAGATTTGACAGGCATCAAAAGGTGGGGGCTGCATTTCTTGAACAGCAGCTGAAGAGGTACACATCAGCTGTGTTAGAATCTGGTTGAGGTTCCACCTGACAAGTCAGCACTGGGGAAAACACAGAAGACACCTTTTCCAAACTGTTTCTGAAGTCTTTTGTGGTGCAGAGGTTCACAGATTTGGAAATAACTCAGAGAAAGTTTTCTTGACAGTTTTACTTGGAATCTCTTTCAGTGCAGGCAGGATCCCAGGGTGAATCACAGAGTTTATGTGACTAGCCCACAGAGACCAGATTAGTAGTTGGAGACAAAAAGGGATGAGTACTATGTTTCTATCATTTTGATAACAACAGTGTTTGTCTTGCCTCATGTGGCTTACAATTTAAATACACTATCCAGAAAAGTTTTGCTTCATTTTTTTGGAACAAAAATAGATGTTTGGGGATTTGCATTTGAAGTTCTTGCAGGAAAGTGTTGGCACAGCTGGGCACTAAACTTTAAGCTCCTCATTACTAGACTAAAGACTATTCTCCCTGTGTTTACAGATCCTCCATTGATGCAGATAAATGTTATGGTATGGAATATAATTCAGCTGATTCACATCAATAGTGAGCTGACCTTTTATAAAAAGATAAAACTTCAGAGTTTCATTATCCAGTTGAAATCTATTTTGAATTCTAAATACAAGGACAATAATCCAGCAGAGAGAATGTCTTTTGCATATTAAAATCTATCTTGTTTCACTCTATATCAGTTCTATCTCTATAATTATCTCTATAATAAGGTTATACAGAGAGAAGGTTGCATTTTTTTATGTTGTACATCAGCCTGTTAGGGATTTGGATTCCACACTTGTGTCATACCAGTGTCTGTTGACCCTGTTAAGCTAGTTTCTTGAATAAAGACACACTGTATGTGATTCTGGGCTGGGCAAAGAAAATTAACTAAAACACCCTAAAATTAATTGCAGAACTATGCTCACTGAAGAGAATCGATAATAAAAAATGTTAAAAAATGTAGAAAAAGAAAATAATGAACAGAGGGATGATAGCAGAATGACATTTAAGAAGAGGTGAGATTTGGGTTTGATCTTTATGGATAAAAGTCAGTTGTTGTTACTTTAATGATTCACTAATATTGAGGTTCAGCTCTATGGGAGGTTCTTCAGTTGTCTGCATCTTTAAGAAGACTGTAAATAAACCTGAAATAGAGGGACTGACATATGTATTCTGGAATCTTTTGTAGCATATGTAATTTATCATTTTAGAGTGGTGGCCAGGAAAGGATCTAACTGAACTGTGAGGTGGGAGAAGATTTTTTCCCCCTTTCTTTGATTATTAATAATGATTGCCAGCCATATGCCATTTCTGGTGAACTTATGATTCTTTCTCTTCTGGGAGCAATATTTTTTGTGGCATTTTGACATGTTTAGCTGATTCTTCACCCAACATTTCATTAACTCATGGGTCTTGATTTTTTTTTCTCTTACAGGGATGAAAATTGAGAGCAGCATGTTGGTGTGCAGCTAGTGTGAGTGAGACCATGTTTAAATTCAGCGACAGAATCCTGCCTCCCACCAACCTACTGTTCCAAACATGCTAATGTGTCTTCTGGGATTCTGACACTGCAGTTAGTGTTTGGCTAATAATACAACCCATACACTCTTAACCCTTGTCTTCATGCCTGCTATTCTAGCACAAGCTCTTGCATGAGAAAGTGGTAAATCTGACTGAAGAATTGATCTGGCTTCAAAGAACTGGGCATACACCCCTACTTTGTTCTTCAGCTAAATTTTTAGTTTTGGCTTGTTGGATTGCTGCTAAATCATTATAATGCTCTGGAAAAAAGGGCAAGGACTGGCAACAGGGAAGTGAGATTGTCATTATTTCACCCCAGAACTCCTGTGAAAACCATGTGAAAAGGGACGAGATACCTTGAGATATTTTGCCTGTATTGCTACTACTAGGTGCCAGGACTGTGATTCTTCTTTAAACTAAGTGGAAAATACTTCCCTGATCTGTGAGCCTCAGAAATCTTCCTCCTGTTTTTAAATTTTTTAAAAAATAATATTTGTCTAGTGTTGAGTATTTTTATAATTATATCTTAAGAGTATTTTTTTCTCTGAATCTCTGTTTTCTCCTTCACTGAGATTTTGCAGATGTCTTTTAGCACATGACACACTCAGGGAATGTGAAGAGACTCCTTGCTGTAGATGAAAACAATGCACCTGGCAGCAATGTTATCTATATCCATATCTATATCTATATCATCTATATCTATATCTATATCTATAATCATGGACTATCTGACAAAGTCAGTCCTGACTGGGGTAGAGAATAAATTCAGTTTCTGATGAAGGGAAAGAAGAGTACTGTGTTCTTAGTGCTAAATAGGATGAAAAATATCAAAGATGTCTTTGATAGATATTTACAGGTAATGTAATTAAATCTTTATGTAAAGGTTTGTCTTGGGTTATGGAACCAAAAAATGTGTATTCTATTTCATCTGTTGAAAGCAGTTTGGGAAATGTAGTTTTTTTTGTCTCTTGTAACTACGGGGGGAGGGGCGTGG